>NW_025571066.1:0-34412 GCF_020424385.1 Procambarus clarkii | reverse complement strand
GGATTCACTGGCCACAATGTGGTTGCTAGAACAATAATAACTCTCATGACAAGCACTGTAAAAATTCAAATGGTAGTAGACTTAACAATGGCATCTACTTTATAACAAAATAAAGTTGAGAAGGACTATACATTATATATAATGGTAATAATAAGACACATGTGGTAGAAATACTGCAAATGATTTTTTTTTTTTTTTCCAAAACAAACAGAATAACTGCAGAGTGCATTCAATTATAAATTCTGCGGATATCTACACCTAGCTCATCCAGAGCACTATACAACTCTGGCTCTGACTGAAGGTCCGGAACAGATGAAACTTCATGCGACAAACTATCATCTTGAGAGATATCCTCGTTAACATCTAGCCAATGGACATGTGGTGAGTGCACGGTTGAAACGAGAGGTCTAGATCTAAGATTATAATTGCTAGTATGGGGTTGCTGAACATCCAGTGGTCTGTCAACCACAGAAGGTGGTGTCCGAGTAGGAGTATCTGTCTGGGTAAGTTCATTGTCATCTTCCTCATCAGTCTCGTCAACAGTCATTTTAGCTAACTTCATGTGGTCTAAATGCTCATTATATACTCTCCTGTTAACAAGTTCTTAAGTCTGTATTTGTTACCTTTAATAAGCTCGATTACCTTATATGGACCCAAAAATTTCTTAGTTAACTTGTACATAGGACCAGACCTGTGTTGGTTAAGTATCATTACTACAGATCCAATAGTTATTTTACTGGGTTTAGTTCATGCATTTCTTGCTAGAGTGAACTCGGCTGTAGCTTTGGACAGTTGTTCTTGTATTTTCTTGAATACTAATTGCATCTGTCTACGCTTCACTTGAACAAAATCATCTACGTTATATAAGGGAGTAGTAGAGGCACGTTAATCAATTCACTAGGGAGGATCTTATCTGTACCATAAAGAATAGCATGAGGTGTGTCACCTGTAGAAACATTAATTGAAGAATTTATAGCACACTGAATTAAGGGTATAAAATCATCCCAATTGTTGTTATCAAAATTCAACGTGACTCTCAAGGCGTCTAACACTTTTCTGTTAGTACGTTCGGCTAGTCCATTACTTGCCGGATGATAAGGCATGATGCTACATTTTTTGATGTTATATAAATCACACAAGCTAGTTAAAATACTATTACTGAATTCTGGACCATTATCTGAAAGGATTACTTTAGGCATACTATATCTACAAATTATTTGGTCATGGAATGCGCTGGCTATGGTTTCTGCTGTTTTGTTCGGGATAGGAACTAGTTCACAAAACCGTGAAAAATTATCGACCATTACAAGCAAATGTTTGTTCCCTTTCTCTGTTTCCGCAAAATTTGTCAATAAATCCATCGATATTCGTTCCAAAGGAGCTTTAGTTGCTGGGTACACCTGAATTGGATTAGGTCCTGAAACATGTCCCTTGTGCTGTAAACAAGTTAAACATCTGTCAACATAATGAGCAATCTCCTTAGCCATTTTTGGCCAAAAATATTTCAATCGACCTTGTTGGAGTGTACGATCCTTTCCTGGATGTGCAGTTGCAGGAGCATCATGGATAATTTTTAACACAGTTGGTACCAAGACAGCTGGAACAACTAACTGACAACATTTCCTCGGGGCTGTCCCTAGCTTTACTACTCTACACAGTAAATTGTCCAACATAACTAGTTCTTTCAATGGTACTGGCGGTTTATGAATTGGGCGAGTGTCTTGCTTAGTCAAAAATTTAATGACGGGTGCCCATATGGGGTCTTGTCTTTGTTCCGTTTCTACTACTGTAGCATCTAATGCTGGGTAATTTAACTGAATCGCAGCTACGTGTCGAGAAAAACGCATCGGCTACAACATTTTGCTTTCCTGGAATATATCCAAATGTGGGATTGAATTCTTGAATTGTGAGCAAATATCTAGCAAACTTTCCAACTGGATTCTTATTTTTGAACAAGGGAATTAATGGTTGGTGATCTGTAAGAACATGAACTGGGTAATTATAAATTGTATCCTTGAAATGTTTAAGTGCCCAGACAACTGCCAAGGCTTCTCGTTCTGTTGCACTATAATTTTTCTCTTCTTTGGATAATGTGCGGCTAGCATAAGCTATTGCGTGATCTCTGTGACCTTCTGTTTGAAGTAATGCAGCACCTAGACCTATGTCACTAGCATCTGTAACCAACGTAAAAGGTTTAGAAAAATCTGGGTACCTAAGGACAGGTGACGAAATCAAGGCTGCTTTGAGTTTTTTGAATGACTGATCCTGGGCCTCTCCCCAAACAAAGGGTTCATCT
Organism: Procambarus clarkii; assembly: GCF_020424385.1. Lineage (NCBI taxonomy): Eukaryota > Metazoa > Arthropoda > Malacostraca > Decapoda > Cambaridae > Procambarus > Procambarus clarkii. The sequence goes on along the minus strand of NW_025571066.1, from coordinate 32,116 downwards.
TTTCTTTGCAACTTGTAAAGCGGAGCGGCTATAATAGAGAATCCAGCAATAAATGAACGATAAAATCCTACAAGACCTGTGAACTGTCTTACAGCTTCTGCGGTACGAGGTGTTGGAAAATCACGGGCAGCAATAATTTTTGATTCATTCAATGTAATACCTGAAGGTGTAACTGTATGACCTAGGAAATTAATCTTTTGCTTTAAAAATGAACATTTTGCAAGCTTTATTTTTAAATTAGCTTCAGCGAGCTTTGCAAGTACTTTTTCAAGGTTCTGGAAATGAGTCTGAACATCTTGCGACATGATTATGAGATCATCAAGGTAAACTAGAAGCGTACTTCCTATCAATCTACGAAATAGATTTGTCATGAGCCGTGAAAAGTTTATTGGACTACTACGCAAACCAAACGGCATTCTTTTGAAATGAAAATGACCATTGGGAGTACTAAAGGCTGTCAATTGTTTACTTTCCTCATCAAGGGGGATTTGCCAGAATCCCTGCAACAAATCTAACGTTGAGAATACTTTGTTTCGACCAATACTTTGCAACAAATCATTGAGAACTGGAAGTGGGAAACGATCAGGTATTGTTACTCTGTTAAGCTTGTGATAATCGATTACAGGTCTCCAAGTCCCATCTCGCTTAGGTACAAGAATCAATGGAGCGTTCCATGGCGAATTACTTGATTCAATTACATCACTCTGTAACATTTCCTCTACAAGTATATCTGCTTCTGCTCTCTGAGAATGGGGAAGACGGTCAGCTGGTACATAAATAGGCGTAGTTCCTTGTTCAAGGGGAATTTTATGTGTAATGAGAGGAGTGAGACCTAATTTTTCTCCTGGTAGAGCAACAACAGCTCTATTCCTGTTCAAAATTTCCAAAAGCTGAGCCACAGAGTCAGGAAAATCAGTAGGACTGAGGTGTTGCGCTTGCACCTCTGGCTGAGATCCCTGTTCTCCTGGTGTGAGTGTACAAACAGTATGATCCATGGAGACATCATCCACAACTCGCACCGGTAACGAGTAATGGGCAAAATCTACAACATGGGTACCAGACTGGAGATAGATATTGGCATTACTTGTGTTTGCGATAAATAATGTGACAGTACCATCCTGCACTGTGTGCCAGGAGGGTTCAACAAATGTACCATTCACTTTACATGTTTCACTTTCCGCAATCACATCCGACAACTCAGGCACTCCCTGAACCTTAACTCTTATTCTGGTGAGAGAATGAGAGTGTAGCAGTGTCAGTAGCCGTGGAACCACTGACTTCAGAGATGGAAGCTGCCAGGCGAGCGAGACAACGAGAATCCGTTAGGGCGTCCCCTTCCAGAAAGTCCCGATACTCATTCTCCTTAACAACTGCACAACTACTATGCTTCAATCGAGTGCCTGCTTTCTCGGGTATGGTACCACGACAATGATCTGACAACCCTACGCTAGCAAGGCGGGTGTCAACAAAATTAACGTAATCTGATTGAAGGTTGAACTCGTGGCCCTGTCGATACATGCTACACAAGGGTATGACATGGTCTTTGATACTTATGTTCCAACGATGGGGAAACAATGCAATATTTTCATCAATCATGGTGTACAGACCTAAGAGAATGTCTCCAGGAAAATGAATAATGTCAACAACTAAACATGTTATAGACAATGTGACATCATTGAACTTGAGAGGGAGGTCAATTTCACCCTGAACTTTTACTTTATTTCCTGAAATACCACTTAGAAAAGGTATGTGTGACTGTTTTAAAATAGTAGGGTGCTTACTCTCAATGTCTCTAAGAGCTGAGGGCTTGACAATATTAATTTTTGCACCTGAGTCAAGAAAAACTTTTAAAACTCTACCATGTACAATGGCTGAGACAAAGGGACCATCACTTGAGACTGGACAAGTTACTACTTTTGACTTATGTTGTCTGGGATATCTGCGTCTTGTTTGTGTCAAATTTACTGTGGACCCGTCAACATCTACAACTGGTCTAGAGTCAGTGTCCTCCTCTGTCAAGTGTCCAAATCTATTTTGGGTAGCTACTGAATACACAGGGAGGGCACTAGGATTGGCTAGCTTGAATTGGTTAGCGGATGGCCTTGGGGGTTTCCCGACGACATGGAGTGAACATTCTGAGCTCCAGCATTCTGTGACTGAGCATTATAATTTGAAGTTGCATTACAGCTGGGCTGGGAGTTGTAATTACGAGAGTTCTGATAATGTCTTGGACGCTGTGAGCCTCGCCAAGACTGACCATGGGAGTTACGAGGTGGAGATGTCCTTTGCCTAGCTCTACAATCCGCAGTGTGGTGACCAACTTGTTTATGGTACGTGCAATATGGAAGCCTAGAATGATTAGATTGACGAGGGGGCCGAGAGAATTGTCTAGGAGGTGATGATCTAGGGGCGGACCAACAGTCCCTTGCAAGGTGGTTACTCTTACCACAATGCCAACATGAGGGAGTGGATGGTTGTGGACTATGGCGTTTCGGCAATTTATGAGGCGGCGAATTTGACTGGGGGCTACGAGCATGGGTATGCTTCTGCGACCAAGAGTTTTGAGAGTTTGTGGGAGGATGCTGAGAGCTTGTTACTACATTTACAGCATCAGAGGGTGGCAACAGTTGAGCACTTCGGGGAGCTAGTTTATCTGCGGCATTGTTAATAGCCTCAAATACTTCACCAATTTCATGTTTAACACCAAAATTTTGTTGCTCAACGATTGGTTTTGTATGCTCGGGGGCAAAATGCATTAAAGTACCAAATGCTATCATTTTGGTCATAGCCTCAGGGGACAGATTATTGTCTTTATCTAACCAAGTTGAATTATTCATAGCAGAAACTAAGGCATACAGATACTGATCGAGACGGCTAGTAAACGCATTAAACGATTCACCAGGCTGCATGGTGGCATTGGCAATTTTCTTGACTAACCTATATGGGTCAAGGTCTCCTTTATTAACAAAGCGACGGCGAAAGAAATCCTTAAATTCAGGCCAAGACTGGAGGCTAACAATGGCTTTCTCATCAACAACAAAACGTGCATCACCTTTGGTTGTGTCCACGGCTGACCGTGCAATTGCTAAGTATTCGGCATCAGTAGGCTTAGAAAAACGTGCAACTGTTTTCGCTTCAACCTTACTAAACCATGACTCTAATAAGCACGATTCCCCAGCAAAAAGAGGAATAGCCATTTCCTGAGCTGATCTCTGGCCATTGGGACGAGCAACTGTTCCCATTGATTCTGAAGGGGTTTCAACAGTGGTAGGCATTGTCACAGCCGTGGAAGTAATATTTGAACGCAGATTATAATTAAGTGCACCTGGCATCAGAAATAGTATACACAAAAAAAATATCAACTTGGATAAAGTAAAAAAACAATGGCAGAAATAAAATTATTAAATTGGGCTAGGCAAGAAAATAATTAAGAACAAGCAATTGTAAACTAAATTTAGCAATCTTTCATTAAAAAAGTGACTGGAATTAGATGTATGTAAATTAATTAAACCAGACTAAGCACAGCAATTGAGAATATAAAAACTGGAAGTGCAATTGCAAAATTTCATTAAAAAGATTCAACACAACAAGTGGCAATGCAAGAAATATGTATGTAGCACATAAACTGGACACAGGAATGTATATAACTATGGTAAAAAAAAAATTATAATATGCAATGTTGAAGGAATAAATTTAAATTTTAGGCCTGGAGGAATTAAAAAAAAATTATATTGTACAAATCCTTAACTGCTACTAAAACAAGGATTTCTTACTTCACTGGAATTTAAATTTACCAATAACACTCTAGGAGAACAATTAAAATTCAATGAAAGTACTGTAAGAAGCAGGAATGTTGAAATCACACAAGGAAATTGTGGGGAGTTGAGTACTGAGGCGGCTCCAATATTTAACAAGTCACTGAATGGGTAATTCACAGGATATTCTGGATATATTTACGTTAAACCTCATTAAAACATAGCACACAATATCTTAGCTCACAATTACTTAACTCAGGGCTGCACGATTTGCAGTATAACAGCGGCCAATACAAAAACGGTGGCAGGGCTTGTGAAGTGGCACATGTGAGGGTTTGTTTACAATCTGGTTCGACAGCAGCGCTCCTGGCGGCGGTGGCGCGAAACTCAGGGACCCCACACTGTTGACGCTGGAAGCGCGAAGATAAATTCAGACGACGACGATATTGCGACGATGTCGGTGGAGAAACACGATTGGGAGGCAGGAGTTCACACAAAATGATGAAGCAGGGGCTGGTGGCGAGGTGTGAGCTTGAGAGGGAGGCGAGGTGTGTGAGCCTGGGGAGGCGACACTAGTCAAACAATTGCAGTCCACCAAATATTCTCAAGGAACAATACAGCACATACGATGATCAGGTGATGCTTGCGACGATGACTGACCACGATTTCAGTAGCTTGAACACTCACAAAGCTTAGATACTGTCAGCTTGGGTGGCGGTGGTGGTGGTGGTGCAGGTTCCCACGTGGTGGCGCGAGGTTCAAAAATGGGTGGCGCGGGAAGCTTCCTTCCTCCTCACTGATGAATGAGCGTTCTCACAGGAAAATATTGACCCTTACTTCTGAAACGTTGGCCTGGAGTAGTAGTTGATTGCAGGACCCCGGTCTGGCACAATATTTGATGCGTGGTTGGCAGGGTGGCGGCTTGTGGAGGCGGCTGATGGCGGTGGCGGCTGTGGCGGCTGTACTGTGACATACACAGCGATGCTGGGTACTTGAATTTTAGTTTCCAGAAAAAAATTTCTGGGTCCCACTGCTGCTACCAGTATTCGTTTGCCTTGTTCGGGTAGAATGTAGAAACAGAAGTCGCTTCTGTATATATTTATTGACCGAGATAGCAAGGTATATATCTGCCTAGCCGAGGTCCTTCTACTCTGAGTCTGTGAGGATAACTGAGGCTGCTGGAAGCATGGCTTGATGCTCCTCTGTCTGGCATGACGTCAGAGGCCTACTTGCCTGTGATTGGTTACATTTCAACTGACAGAATTTGAGTATAACAGGTTATGTGAGTGGTGGAGACGAGGTTATGTGAGTGGTGGAGGGGAGTTTATGTGAGTGTTGGAGGGGAGGTTATGTGAGTGCTGGAGGGGAGGTTATGTGAGTGGTGGAGGGGAGGTTATGTGAGTGCTGGAGGCGAGGTTATGTGAGTGGTTGAGGCTAGGTTATGTGAATGGTGGAGGCGAGGATACGTGAGTGGTGGAGGCGAGGTTATGTGAGTGTTGGAGGGGAGGTTATGTGAGTAGTGGAGGCGAGGTTATGTGAGTGGTTGAGGCTAGGTTATGTGAATGGTGGAGGCGAGGATATGTGAGTGGTGGAGGCGAGGTTATGTGAATTGTGGAGGGGAGGTTATGTGAGTGGTCGAGACGAGGTTATGTGAGTGGTTGAGGCGAGGTTATGTGAATGGTGGAGGCCAGGTTATGTGAGTGTTGGAGGGGAGGTTATGTGAGTGGTGGAGGGGAGGTTATGTGAGTGATGGAGGGGAGGTTATGTGAGTGGTGGAGGGGAGGTTATGTGAGTGTTGGAGGGGAGGTTATGTGAGTGGTGGAGGTGAGGTTATGTGAGTGGTGGAGGGGAGGTTATGTGAGTGGTGGAGGGGAGGTTATGTGAGTGTTGGGGGGGAGGTTATGTGAGTGTTGGAGGGGAGGTTATGTGAGTGGTGGAGGGGAGGTTATGTGAGTGGTGGAGGGGAGGTTATGTGAGTGTTGGAGGAGAGGGTATGTGAGTGGTGGAGGGGAGGTTATGTGAGTGTTGGAGGGGAGGTTATGTGAGTGTTGGAGGGGAGGTTATGTGAGTGTTGGAGGAGAGGTTATGTGAGTTGTGGAGGCGAGGTTTTGTGAGTGGTGGAGGGGAGGTTATGTGAGTGCTGGAGGCGAGGTTATGTGAGTGGTTGAGGCTAGGTTATGTGAATGGTGGAGGCGAGGATACGTGAGTGGTGGAGGCGAGGTTATGTGAGTGTTGGAGGGGAGGTTATGTGAGTAGTGGAGGCGAGGTTATGTGAGTGGTTGAGGCTAGGTTATGTGAATGGTGGAGGCGAGGATATGTGAGTGGTGGAGGCGAGGTTATGTGAAGTGTGGTGGGGAGGTTATGTGAGTGGTCGAGACGAGGTTATGTGAGTGGTTGAGGCGAGGTTATGTGAATGGTGGAGGCCAGGTTATGTGAGTGTTGGAGGGGAGGTTATGTGAGTGGTGGAGGGGAGGTTATGTGAGTGATGGAGGGGAGGTTATGTGAGTGTTGGAGGGGAGGTTATGTGAGTAGTGGAGGCTAGGTTATGTGAGTGGTGGAGGCGAGGATACGTGAGTGGTGGAGGCTAGGTTATGTGAGTTTTGGAGGGGAGGTTATTTGAGTAGTGGAGGCTAGGTTATGTGAGTGGTTGAGGCTAGGTTATGTGAATGGTGGAGGCGAGGATATGTGAGTGGTGGAGGCGAGGTTATGTGAATTGTGGAGGGGATGTTATGTGAGTGGAGGAGGGGAGGTTATGTGAGTGGTCGAGTCGAGGTTATGTGAGTGGTTGAGGCGAGGGTATGTGAATTGTGGAGGCGAGGTTATGTGAGTGTTGGAGGGGAGGTTATGTGAGTGGTGGAGGGGAGGTTATGTGAGTGGTGGAGGGGAGGTTATGTGAGTGGTGGAGGGGAGGTGAGTGTTGGAGGGGAGGTTATGTGAGTGTTGGAGGCGAGGTTATGTGAGTGTTGGAGGGGAGGTTATGTGAGTGGTGGAGGGGAGGTTATGTGAGTGTTGGAGGGGAGGTTATGTGAGTGTTGGAGGGGAGGTTATGTGAGTGGTGGAGGGGAGGTTATGTGAGTGTTGGAGGGGAGGTTATGTGAGTGGTGGAGGGTAGGTTATGTAAGTGTTGGAGAGGAGGATATGTGAGTGGTGGAGAGGAGGTTTTGTGAGTGTTGGAGGGGAGGTTATGTGAGTGGTGGAGGGGAGGTTATGTGAGTGGTGGAGGCGAGGTTATGTGAGTGGTGGAGGGGAGGTTATGTGAGTGTTGGAGGGGAGGTTATGTGAGTGTTGGAGGGGAGGTTATGTGAGTGTTGGAGGAGAGGTTATGTGAGTGGTGGAGGCGAGGTTTTGTGAGTGGTGGAGGGGAGGTTATGTGAGTGTTGGAGGGGAGGTTATGTGAGTGTTGGAGGCGAGGTTATGTGAGTGTTGGAGGGGAGGTTATGTGAGTGGTGGAGGGGAGGTTATGTGAGTGTTGGAGGGGAGGTTATGTGAGTGTTGGAGGGGAGGTTATGTGAGTGTTGGAGGGGAGGTTATGTGAGTGGTGGAGGGGAGGTTATGTGAGTGTTGGAGGGGAGGTTATGTGAGTGTTGGAGGGGAGGTTATGTGAGTAGTGGAGGCGAGGTTATGTGAGTGGTTGAGGCTAGGTTATGTGAATGGTGGAGGCGAGGATATGTGAGTGGTGGAGGCGAGGTTATGTGAAGTGTGGTGGGGAGGTTATGTGAGTGGTCGAGACGAGGTTATGTGAGTGGTTGAGGCGAGGTTTTGTGAATGGTGGAGGCCAGGTTATGTGAGTGTGGGAGGGGAGGTTATGTGAGTGGTGGAGGGGAGGTTATGTGAGTGATGGAGGGGAGGTTATGTGAGTGTTGGAGAGGAGGTTATGTGAGTAGTGGAGGCGAGGTTATGTGAGTGGCTGAGGCTAGGTTATGTGAATGGTGGAGGCGAGGTTATGTGAGTGGCTGAGGCTAGGTTATGTGAATGGTGGAGGCGAGGATACGTGAGTGGTGGAGGCGAGGTTATGTGAGTGTTGGAGGGGAGGTTATGTGAGTAGTGGAGGCGAGGTTATGTGAGTGGTTGAGGCTAGGTTATGTGAATGGTGGAGGCGAGGATATGTGAGTGGTGGAGGCGAGGTTATGTGAATTGTGGAGGGGAGGTTATGTGAGTGGAGGAGGGGAGGTTATGTGAGTGGTCGAGGCGAGGTTATGTGAGTGGTTGAGGCGAGGTTATGTGAATGGTGGAGGCGAGGTTATGTGAGTGTTGGAGGGGAGGTTATGTGAGTGTTGGAGGGGAGGGTATGTGAGTGGTGGAGGGGAGGTGAGTGTTGGAGGGGAGGTTATGTGAGTGTTGGAGGCGAGGTTATGTGAGTGTTGGAGAGGAGGTTATGTGAGTGGTGGAGGGGAGGTTATGTGAGTGTTGGAGGGGAGGTTATGTGAGTGTTGGAGGGGAGGTTATGTGAGTGGTGGAGGGGAGGTTATGTGAGTGTTGGAGGGGAGGTTATGTGAGTGGTGGAGGGGAGGTTATGTGAGTGTTGGAGAGGAGGTTATGTGAGTGGTGGAGGGGAGGTTTTGTGAGTGTTGGAGGGGAGGTTATGTGAGTGGTGGAGGGGAGGTTATGTGAGTGTTGGAGGAGAGGTTATGTGAGTGGTGGAGGGGAGGGTATGTGAGTGTTGGAGGTTAGGTTATGTGAGTGTTGGAGGGAGGTTATGTGAGTGTTGGAGGAGAGGTTATGTGAGTGGTGGAGGCGAGGTTTTGTGAGTGGTGGAGGGGAGGTTATGTGAGTGTTGGAGGGGAGGTTATGTGAGTGTTGGAGGCGAGGTTATGTGAGTGTTGGAGGGGAGGTTATGTGAGTGGTGGAGGGGAGGTTATGTGAGTGTTGGAGGGGAGGTTATGTGAGTGTTGGAGGGGAGGTTATGTGAGTGTTGGAGGGGAGGTTATGTGAGTGGTGGAGGGGAGGTTATGTGAGTGTTGGAGGGGAGGTTATGTGAGTGTTGGAGGGGAGGTTATGTGAGTAGTGGAGGCGAGGTTATGTGAGTGGTTGAGGCTAGGTTATGTGAATGGTGGAGGCGAGGATATGTGAGTGGTGGAGGCGAGGTTATGTGAAGTGTGGTGGGGAGGTTATGTGAGTGGTCGAGACGAGGTTATGTGAGTGGTTGAGGCGAGGTTATGTGAATGGTGGAGGCCAGGTTATGTGAGTGTTGGAGGGGAGGTTATGTGAGTGGTGGAGGGGAGGTTATGTGAGTGATGGAGGGGAGGTTAGGTGAGTGTTGGAGGGGAGGTTATGTGAGTAGTGGAGGCGAGGTTATGTGAGTGGCTGAGGCTAGGTTATGTGAATGGTGGAGGCGAGGTTATGTGAGTGGCTGAGGCTAGGTTATGTGAATGGTGGAGGCGAGGATACGTGAGTGGTGGAGGCGAGGTTATGTGAGTGTTGGAGGGGAGGTTATGTGAGTAGTGGAGGCGAGGTTATGTGAGTGGTTGAGGCTAGGTTATGTGAATGGTGGAGGCGAGGTTATGTGAATTGTGGAGGGGAGGTTATGTGAGTGGTGGAGGGGAGGTTATGTGAGTGGTGGAGGGGAGGTTATGTGAGTGGTGGAGGGGAGGTTATGTGAGTGATGGAGGGGAGGTGAGTGTTGGAGGGGAGGTTATGTGAGTGTTGGAGGCGAGGTTATGTGAGTGTTGGAGGGGAGGTTATGTGAGTGGTGGAGGGGAGGTTATGTGAGTGTTGGAGGGGAGGTTATGTGAGTGTTGGAGGGGAGGTTATGTGAGTGGTGGAGGGGAGGTTATGTGAGTGTTGGAGGGGAGGTTATGTGAGTGGTGGAGGGTAGGTTATGTGAGTGTTGGAGAGGAGGATATGTGAGTGGTGGAGGGGAGGTTTTGTGAGTGTTGGAGGGGAGGTTATGTGAGTGGTGGAGGGGAGGTTATGTGAGTGTTGGAGAAGAGGTTATGTGAGTAGTGGAGGGGAGGTTATGTGAGTGTTGGAGGGGAGGTTATGTGAGTGTTGGAGGGGAGGTTATGTGAGTGTTGGAGGGGAGGTTATGTGAGTGGTGGAGGCGAGGTTTTGTGAGTGGTGGAGGGGAGGTTATGTGAGTGTTGGAGGGGAGGTTATGTGAGTGTTGGAGGCGAGGTTATATGAGTGTTGGAGGGTAGGGTATGTGAGTGGTGGAGGGGAGATTATGTGAGTGTTGGAGGGGAGGTTATGTGAGTGTTGGAGGGGAGGTTATGTGAGTGTTGGAGGCGAGGTTATGTGAGTGGTGGAGGGGAGGTTATGTGAGTGTTGGAGGGGAGGTTATGTGAGTGTTGGAGGGGAGGTTATGTGAGTGGTAGAGGGGAGGTTATGTGAGTGTTGGAGGCGAGGTTTTGTGAGTGGTGGAGGGGAGGTTATGTGAGTGTTGGAGGGGAGGTTATGTGAGTGGTGGAGGGGAGGTTATATGAGTGTTGGAGGAGAGGTTATGTGAGTGTTGGAGGGGAGGTTATGTGAGTGGTAGAGGGGAGGTTTGTGAGTGGTGGAGGGGAGGTTATGTGAGTGTTGGAGGGGAGGTTATGTGAGTGCTGGAGGGGAGGTTATGTGAGTGGTGGAGGGGAGGTTATGTGAGTGCTGGAGGCGAGGTTTGTGAGTGATGGAGGCTTGGTTATGTGAGTGTTGTAGGGGAGGTTATGTGAGTAGTGGAGGCGAGGTTATGTGAGTGGTGGAGGCAAGGTTATGTGAGTGGTGGAGACGAGGTTATGTGAGTGGTGGAGGCGAGGTTATGTGAGTGGTGGAAGCGAGGTTATGTGAGTGGTGGAGACGAGGTTATGTGAGTGGTGGAGGCGAGGTTATGTGAGTGGTGGAGGCGAGGTTATGTGAGTGGTGGAGGCGAGGTTATGTGAGTGATGGAGGCGAGGTTTGTGAGTGGTGGAGGGGAGGTTATGTGAGTGTTGGAGGGGAGGTTATGTGAGTGGTGGAGGGGAGGTTATGTGAGTGTTGGAGGGGAGGTTATGTGAGTGTTGGAGGGGAGGTTATGTGAGTGTTGGAGGGGAGGTTATGTGAGTAGTGGAGGCGAGGTTATGTGAATGGTGGAGGGAGGTTATATGAGTGTTGGACGGGAGGTTATGTGAGTAGTGGAGGCGAGGGTATGTGAGTGGCTGAGGCTAGGTTATGCGAATGGTGGGGGCGAGGTTATGTGAGTGGCTGAGGCTAGGTTATGTGAATGGTGGAGGCGAGGATACGTGAGTGGTGGAGGCGAGGTTATGTGAGTGTTGGAGGGGAGGTTATGTGAGTAGTGGAGGCGAGGTTATGTGAGTGGTTGAGGCTAGGTTATGTGAATGGTGGAGGCGAGGATATGTGAGTGGTGGAGGCGAGGTTATGTGAATTGTGGAGGGGAGGTTATGTGAGTGGTGGAGGCGAGGTTATGTGAGTGGTGGAGGCGAGGTTATGTGAGTGGTGGAGGAGAGGTTATGTGAGTGTTGGAGGCGAGGTTATGTGAGTAGTGGAGGCGAGGTTATGTGAGTGGTGGAGGGGAGGTTATGTGAGTGGAGGAGGGGAGGTTATGTGAGTGGTGGAGGCGAGGTTATGTGAGTGGTTGAGGCGAGGTTATGTGAATGGTGGAGGCGAGGTTATGTGAGTGGTGGAGGCGAGGTTATGTGATTGGTGGAGGCGAGGTTATGTGAGTGGTGGAGGCGAGGTTATGTGAGTAGTGGAGGCGAGGTTATGTGAGTAGTAGAGGGGAGGTTATGTGAGTGCTGGAGGCGAGGTTATGTGAGTGGTGGAGGGGAGGTTATGTGAGTGCTGGAGGCGAGGTTATGTGAGTAGTGGAGGCGAGGTTATGTGAGTAATGGAGGGGAGGTTATGTGAGTGGTGGAGGCGAGGTTATGTGAGTGGTGGAGGGGAGGTTATGTGAGTGCTGGAGGCGAGGTTATGTGAGTAGTGGAGGCGAGGTTTTGTGAGTAGTGGAGGCGAGGTTATGTGAGTGTTGGAGGGGAGGTTATGTGTGTGGTGGAGGGGAGGTTATGTGAGTGTTGGAAGCGAGGTTATGTGAGTGGTGGAGGGGAGGTTATGTGAGTGGTAGAGGGGAGGTTTGTGAGTGGTGGAGGGGAGGTTATATGAGTGCTGGAGGCGAGGTTTGTGAGTGGTGGAGGCGAGGTTATGTGAGTGTTGGAGGGGAGGTTATGTGATTAGTGGAGGCGAGGTTATGTGAATGGTGGAGGGGAGGTTATGTGAGTGTTGGAGGGGAGGTTATGTGAGTAGTGGAGGCGAGGTGTATGTGAGTGGTGGTGGGGAGGTTATGTGAGTGTTGGAGGGGAGGTTATTTGAGCAGTGGAGGCGAGGTTATGTGAATGGTGGAGGGGAATTTATGGGGAGGTCCCCATACTCAAGCCAGATGGTGTTAGTGAAGAAGCCTGGGGGAGGTGTGCGCATATGCCTCAACTTCAGGAAGTTGAACTCCATCATAGAGTTTGATGCTGAACCGATGTTCAATCAAAATGGGATCTTCTCGAGGTTAGCTTCCAGTTGCTATTTCTCCAAGCTTGACCTGACAAAAGGATTTTGGCAGATTCCATTAGATGAAGACAGTAAGCGCTGCACTGCCTTCATGACAAGCGAAGGTCTCTTCCAGTTCACAGTACTTCCATTTGGACTGGTGAACGCCCCAGCCGTGTTCAACAGAACTATGCACAAGGTCTTGGGGGGAATTACTGGAGTAGAAGTGTTCGTGGACGATGTGCTCATCCACTCTGCTACGCGGGAAGAACAACTGACCTTGCTAAGGCAGGTGTTGGCAAGACTACAAGAAGTAGGAATGGTTGCAAAACCCACTAAGTGTGAATTGGGGTGCAAGGAGGTCAGGTACCTTGGTCACGTGATAGGAGGAGGGTTCACCAGGCCGCTGCCTGAGAAGATTACCAAGATCAGTGAAGCCGCTCCACCCGCCACCAAGACTCAGGTTAAGTCATTCCTGGGATTTGCAGGGTACTACAGGACATTCATTCCCAATTTCACGTCCATAGCAACTCCGCTAACTAATCTCACCAAGAAGAATCCACCAGTTAGAGTACGTTAGACAGAAATGGAGAACTCAGCATTCTCGATGCTCAAGAAGAAGCTGACTGAAGCACCCATCCTTAGACTACCAGATTCTACCAGGGAGTACATCCTCCGGACAGATGCCTCAAATACAGGTATTGGTGCTGTACTCATGCAAGAGTAGGATGGTGACATCTGGTCAGTTACGTACTCCAGTCGTAAATTGATCGATGCTGAGCAGAAGTACTCCACTGTAGAAAAGGAACTCCTTGCTGCTGTCGTGGGAGTAAGGAAATTCTACCAGTATAAATATGGTAAGCGTTTCATGTTTGAAGTAGATCACCAACCCCTCAGTCACATCGGTACGCTTAAAAACGCCAACCCTAGAATAATGCGCTGGGTGTTGTTCCTTCAACAGTTCACATTCCGCGTGGTTTACATAAAGGGAACCGACAACGTAGGTGCTGACTGGTTGAGTAGGTCAGGGGTGATTAACAAGACGTCGAACGAGGGAGACGTGAGCGAGGAAATGCAACGCGCATCACCGGACACTGGGTCCCAGTGTGTCTCTGATGTTTCAGGCATGACACAGGTGGAGAGAGGCAGTGGACAGACTAGCGCCACTCCGGGTTTCGAGGTGTTGAGCCGACCCAGACCTGGAGCTACGTCCGACCACAGTGCCTGCTCAAGACCTGAACAGATAGCCACATGTGACCCGGTGACGGAAGAAATTCCTCACTTACCAGAAGGAAATTGTCTAGATGAGGACCCGCCTCGCCTAGCAGTATAGAAAACGGAGGTCTGCTCGACCCGGCCGCACCATGTGCACTCACTACGTGCACGTACATCAGCGGTGTGAGATAGAACGAGCACCACGCTGTGGGCTTGGTCTTTGTTGGGGGGGGGGGGTGATGTGAGAATATGGTTACTCAAGATTCTTCCACAGCTTACTGGAATGGCTCATTGCAGTGCACAGACCTTCGTGCACAAGCCCATCTCTCTTAACCCTGGATAGTGACCTGGCATATTGGGTATCTCTAGAGTGCCCACTTAACCAGGAACACTTTCATAATATGGAGGCCGCCGTATGTCCAGGCAGGAAGTAGATACAGGGAAGTTAAGCACACTTGCCACCAAGGGTCAGTGAGTACATTGGCTGGGGCCAGCGTGAGAGACAGAGGGGAGACGCCAGCGACCGTCTGACCTCTGGGGTCAACCGGCGCGATGGAGAATAACAGCTATGACATGGTCGTGACGTGTTCATGACGTCACCTCTCCTACTGATCATCGAACGTTCAATATAATTGGTTCCCGCTCATTTGCTGCAATGCTATTGGTCAAATTGTAACTCCCTTGTGTGTGCCCCACAAGATGCTCTGAGCCTCATGAAAAAGCATTCACGTGAGGGAGCCCTTACACAGAAGACGTGTTCTGTTCTGTCTACCGGCCAATAGACTGAACACCGTCCATTCCTCACTGTCAAGTTAACTCAGCGTCTTTTCGATATACCCCACACTCGCCCAGAATCACGATTGTGAATATATTGTTCAGAAGCCTATAGTGACAAAATCACCAGAGCGAAACAGACTGGTATCAGGTAACCCTGGTGACAAAGATCGTTGTGAGTGACCTAGAGTGAACTAAGGCAGTGCCGCCGCCTAAGTAACCTGTGCGTGACTTTACAACAAGTGTACCTGCATGGTACCACAGCTGTTACCAGCCACCACTCTGTCCAGAGCGTGTAGCTCGTACCTCTGTACCTCAGTACCTCGAGGTGCCCGAGGTACTGAGGTGCCAGGACTATATGCGACAGAAAACTGAAACCCCAGAAGTGACTCGAACTCATACAGCCAGGAGCACTCTGCTGGCAAACAGGATCCCTTAACTGTTCAACCGGTTAAGTGATCCTGTATCCCCGCTGGCACTCTGTTGGTAATCTTGGGCATGTTATTTTATCAAATCACCTCATTCTTTGGGGCACATGTGAGGAACACAAATGCGAACAAGCCTGAATGGTCCCCAGGACTATATTCAACTGAAAACTCACACCCCAGAAGTGACTCGAACCCATACTGCCAGGAGCACTCTGCTGGCGTACAGGATCCCTTAACCGCTCGACCAACACGACCGGACAAAAGAGGATGGTAGCCGAGGCTATTTCCATCCCCCCATTGGCACTCGGTTGGTAATCTTGGGCATGGTATTTTATCAAATCACCTCATTCTTTGGGGCACACATGAGGAACACAAATGCGAACAAGCCTGAATGGTCCCCAGGACTATATGCAACTGAAAACTCACACCCCAGAAGTGACTCGAACCCATACTGCCAGGAGCACTCTGCTGGCATACAGGATCCCTTAACCACTCAACCAACACGACCGGACAAAAGAGGATGGTAGCCGAGGCTATTTCCATCCCCTCTCCGGCACTCGGTTGGTAATCTTGGGCATGGTATTTTATCAAATCACCTCATTCTTTGGGGCACACGTGAGGAACACAAATGCGAACAAGCCTGAATGGTCCCCAGGACTATATGCAACTGAAAACTCACACCCCAGAAGTGACTCGAACCCATACTGCCAGGAGCACTCTGCTGGCATACAGGATCCCTTAACCGCTCAACCAACACGACCGGACAAAAGAGGATGGTAGCCGAGGCTATTTCCATCCCCCCGCCGGCACTCTGTTGGTAATCTTGGGCATGGTATTTTATCAAATCACCTCATTCTTTGGGGCACACGTGAGGAACACAAATGCGAACAAGCCTGAATGGTCCCCAGGACTATATGCAACTGAAAACTCACACCCCAGAAGTGACTCGAACCCATACTGCCAGGAGCACTCTGCTGGCGTACAGGATCCCTTAACCGCTCGACCAACACGACCGGACAAAAGAGGATGGTAGCCGAGGCTATTTCCATCCCCCCACCGGCACTCGGTTGGTAATCTTGGGCATGGTATTTTATCAAATCACCTCATTCTTTGGGGCACACATGAGGAACACAAATGCGAACAAGCCTGAATGGTCCCCAGGACTATATGCAACTGAAAACTCACACCCCAGAAGTGACTCGAACCCATACTGCCAGGAGCACTCTGCTGGCATACAGGATCCCTTAACCGCTCGACCAACACGACCGAACAAAAGAGGATGGTAGCCTAGGCTATTTCCATCCCCCGCCGGCACTCGGTTGGTAATCTTGGGCATGGTATTTTATCAAATCACCTCATTCTTTGGGGCACACGTGAGGAACACAAATGCGAACAAGCCTGAATGGTCCCCAGGACTATATGCAACTGAAAACTCACACCCCAGAAGTGACTCGAACCCATACTGCCAGGAGCACTCTGCTGGCATACAGGATCCCTTAACCGCTCGACCAACACGACCGGACAAAAGAGGATGGTAGCCGAGGCTATTTCCATCCCCCCGCCGGCACTCGGTTGGTAATCTTGGGCATGGTATTTTATCAAATCACCTCATTCTTTGGGGCACACGTGAGGAACACAAATGCGAACAAGCCTGAATGGTCCCCAGGACTATATGCAACTGAAAACTCACACCCCAGAAGTGACTCGAACCCATACTGCCAGGAGCACTCTGCTGGCGTACAGGATCCCTTAACCGCTCGACCAACACGACCGGACAAAAGAGGATGGTAGCCGAGGCTATTTCCATCCCCCCGCCGGCACTCGGTTGGTAATCTTGGGCATGGTATTTTATCAAATCACCTCATTCTTTGGGGCACACATGAGGAACACAAATGCGAACAAGCCTGAATGGTCCCCAGGACTATATGCAACTGAAAACTCACACCCCAGAAGTGACTCGAACCCATACTGCCAGGAGCACTCTGCTGGCGTACAGGATCCCTTAACCGCTCGACCAACACGACCGGACAAAAGAGGATGGTAGCCGAGGCTATTTCCATCCCCCCGCCGGCACTCAGTTGGTAATCTTGGGCATGGTATTTTATCAAATCACCTCATTCTTTGGGGCACACGTGAGGAACACAAATGCGAACAAGCCTGAATGGTCCCCAGGACTATATGCAACTGAAAACTCACACCCCAGAAGTGACTCGAACCCATACTGCCAGGAGCACTCTGCTGGCGTACAGGATCCCTTAACCGCTCGACCAACACGACCGGACAAAAGAGGATGGTAGCCGAGGCTATTTCCATCCCCCCGCTGGCACTCGGTTGGTAATCTTGGGCATGGTATTTTATCAAATCACCTCATTCTTTGGGGCACACGTGAGGAACACAAATGCGAACAAGCCTGAATGGTCCCCAGGACTATATGCAACTGAAAACTCACACCCCAGAAGTGACTCGAACCCATACTGCCAGGAGCACTCTGCTGGCATACAGGATCCCTTAACTGCTCGACCAACACGACCGGACAAAAGAGGATGGTAGCCGAGGCTATTTCCATCCCCCCGCCGGCACTCGGTTGGTAATCTTGGGCATGGTATTTTATCAAATCACCTCATTCTTTGGGGCACACGTGAGGAACACAAATGCGAACAAGCCTGAATGGTCCCCAGGACTATATGCAACTGAAAACTCACACCCCAGAAGTGACTCGAACCCATACTGCCAGGAGCACTCTGCTGGCGTACAGGATCCCTTAACCGCTCGACCAACACGACCGGACAAAAGAGGATGGTAGCCGAGGCTATTTCCATCTCCTCGCCGGCACTCGGTTTGTAATCTTTAACATGGTATTTTATCAAATCACCTCATTCTTTAGGGCACACATGAGGAACACACATGTGAACAAGCCTGATTGAACCTCAGGACTATAGGCAACTGAAAACTCACACCCCAGAAGTGACTCAAACCCATACTGCCAGGAGCACTCTGCTGGCGTACAGGATCCCTTAACCGCTCGACCAACACGACCGGACAAAAGAGGATGGTAGCCGAGGCTATTTCCATCCCCCCGCCGGCACTCAGTTGGTAATCTTGGGCATGGTATTTTATCAAATCACCTCATTCTTTGGGGCACACGTGAGGAACACAAATGCGAACAAGCCTGAATGGTCCCCAGGACTATATGCAACTGAAAACTCACACCCCAGAAGTGACTCGAACCCATACTGCCAGGAGCACTCTGCTGGCGTACAGGATCCCTTAACCGCTCGACCAACACGACCGGACAAAAGAGGATGGTAGCCGAGGCTATTTCCATCCCCCCCGCCGGCACTCGGTTGGTAATCTTGGGCATGGTATTTTATCAAATCACCTCATTCTTTGGGGCACACATGAGGAACACAAATGCGAACAAGCCTGAATGGTCCCCAGGACTATATGCAACTGAAAACTCACACCCCAGAAGTGACTCGAACCCATACTGCCAGGAGCACTCTGCTGGCGTACAGGATCCCTTAACCGCTCGACCAACACGACCGGACAAAAGAGGATGGTAGCCGAGGCTATTTCCATCCCCCCGCCGGCACTCGGTTGGTAATCTTGGGCATGGTATTTTATCAAATCACCTCATTCTTTGGGGCACACGTGAGGAACACAAATGCGAACAAGCCTGAATGGTCCCCAGGACTATATGCAACTGAAAACTCACACCCCAGAAGTGACTCGAACCCATACTGCCAGGAGCACTCTGCTGGCGTACAGGATCCCTTAACCGCTCGACCAACACGACCGGACAAAAGAGGATGGTAGCCGAGGCTATTTCCATCCCCCCGCCGGCACTCGGTTGGTAATCTTGGGCATGGTATTTTATCAAATCACCTCATTCTTTGGGGCACACGTGAGGAACACAAATGCGAACAAGCCTGAATGGTCCCCAGGACTATATGCAACTGAAAACTCACACCCCAGAAGTGACTCGAACCCATACTGCCAGGAGCACTCTGCTGGCGTACAGGATCCCTTAACCGCTCGACCAACACGACCGGACAAAAGAGGATGGTAGCCGAGGCTATTTCCATCCCCCCGCCGGCACTCGGTTGGTAATCTTGGGCATGGTATTTTATCAAATCACCTCATTCTTTGGGGCACACATGAGGAACACAAATGCGAACAAGCCTGAATGGTCCCCAGGACTATATGCAACTGAAAACTCACACCCCAGAAGTGACTCGAACCCATACTGCCAGGAGCACTCTGCTGGCGTACAGGATCCCTTAACCGCTCGACCAACACGACCGGACAAAAGAGGATGGTAGCCGAGGCTATTTCCATCCCCCCGCCGGCACTCGGTTGGTAATCTTGGGCATGGTATTTTATCAAATCACCTCATTCTTTGGGGCACACGTGAGGAACACAAATGCGAACAAGCCTGAATGGTCCCCAGGACTATATGCAACTGAAAACTCACACCCCAGAAGTGACTCGAACCCATACTGCCAGGAGCACTCTGCTGGCGTACAGGATCCCTTAACCGCTCGACCAACACGACCGGACAAAAGAGGATGGTAGCCGAGGCTATTTCCATCCCCCCGCCGGCACTCGGTTGGTAATCTTGGGCATGGTATTTTATCAAATCACCTCATTCTTTGGGGCACACGTGAGGAACACAAATGCGAACAAGCCTGAATGGTCCCCAGGACTATATGCAACTGAAAACTCACACCCCAGAAGTGACTCGAACCCATACTGCCAGGAGCACTCTGCTGGCGTACAGGATCCCTTAACCGCTCGACCAACACGACCGGACAAAAGAGGATGGTAGCCGAGGCTATTTCCATCCCCCCGCCGGCACTCGGTTGGTAATCTTGGGCATGGTATTTTATCAAATCACCTCATTCTTTGGGGCACACGTGAGGAACACAAATGCGAACAAGCCTGAATGGTCCCCAGGACTATATGCAACTGAAAACTCACACCCCAGAAGTGACTCGAACCCATACTGCCAGGAGCACTCTGCTGGCGTACAGGATCCCTTAACCGCTCGACCAACACGACCGGACAAAAGAGGATGGTAGCCGAGGCTATTTCCATCCCCCCGCCGGCACTCGGTTGGTAATCTTGGGCATGGTATTTTATCAAATCACCTCATTCTTTGGGGCACACGTGAGGAACACAAATGCGAACAAGCCTGAATGGTCCCCAGGACTATATGCAACTGAAAACTCACACCCCAGAAGTGACTCGAACCCATACTGCCAGGAGCACTCTGCTGGCGTACAGGATCCCTTAACCGCTCGACCAACACGACCGGACAAAAGAGGATGGTAGCCGAGGCTATTTCCATCCCCCCGCCGGCACTCGGTTGGTAATCTTGGGCATGGTATTTTATCAAATCACCTCATTCTTTGGGGCACACGTGAGGAACACAAATGCGAACAAGCCTGAATGGTCCCCAGGACTATATGCAACTGAAAACTCACACCCCAGAAGTGACTCGAACCCATACTGCCAGGAGCACTCTGCTGGCGTACAGGATCCCTTAACCGCTCGACCAACACGACCGGACAAAAGAGGATGGTAGCCGAGGCTATTTCCATCCCCCTGCCGGCACTCGGTTGGTAATCTTGGGCATGGTATTTTATCAAATCACCTCATTCTTTGGGGCACACGTGAGGAACACAAATGCGAACAAGCCTGAATGGTCCCAAGGACTATATGCAACTGAAAACTCACACCCCAGAAGTGACTCGAACCCATACTGCCAGGAGCACTCTGCTGGCATACAGGATCCCTTAACCGCTCGACCAACACGACCGGACAAAAGAGGATGGTAGCCGAGGCTATTTCCATCCCCCCGCCGGCACTCGGTTGGTAATCTTGGGCATGGTATTTTATCAAATCACCTCATTCTTTGGGGCACACGTGAGGAACACAAATGCGAACAAGCCTGAATGGTCCCCAGGACTATATACAACTGAAAACTCACACCCCCAGAAGTGACTCGAACCCATACTGCCAGGAGCACTCTGCTGGCGTACAGGATCCCTTAACCGCTCGACCAACACGACCGGACAAAAGATGATGGTAGCCGAGGCTATTTCCATCCCCCCGCTGGCACTTGGTTGGTAATCTTGGTCATGGTATTTTATCAAATCACCTCATTCTTTGGGTCACACTTGAGGAACACAAATGCGAACAAGCCTGAATGGTCCCCAGGACTATATGCAACTGAAAACTCACACCCCAGAAGTGACTCGAACCCATTCTGCCAGGAGCACTCTGCTGGCGTACAGGATCCCTTAACCGCTCGACCAACACGACCGGACAAAAGAGGATGGTAGCCGAGGCTATTTCCATCCCCCCGCCGGCACTCGGTTGGTAATCTTGGGCATGGTATTTTATCAAATCACCTCATTCTTTGGGGCACACGTGAGGAACACAAATGCGAACAAGCCTGAATGGTCCCCAGGACTATATGCAACTGAAAACTCACACCCCAGAAGTGACTCGAACACATACTGCCAGGAGCACTCTGCTGGCATACAGGATCCCTTAACCGCTCAACTAACGCAACCGGACAAAAGAGGATAGTCGCCGAGGCTATTTCCATCCCCCCGCCGGCACTCGGTTGGTAATCTTGGGCATGGTATTTTATCAAATCACCTCATTCTTTGGGGCACACATGAGGAACTCAAATGCGAACAAGCCTGAATGGTCCCTAGGACTACATGCAACTGACAACTCACACCCTAGAAGTGACTCGAACCCATACTGCCAGGAGCACTCTGCTGGCGTACAGGATCCCTTAACTGCTCGACCAACACGACCGGACAAAAGAGGATGGTAGCCGAGGCTATTTCCATCCCCCCGCCGGCACTCGGTTGGTAATCTTGGGCATGGTATTTTATCAAATCACCTCATTCTTTGGGGCACACGTGAGGAACACAAATGCGAACAAGCCTGAATGGTCCCCAGGACTATATGCAACTGAAAACTCACACCCCAGAAGTGACTCGAACCCATACTGCCAGGAGCACTCTGCTGGCATACAGGATCCCTTAACCGCTCGACCAACACGACCGGACAAAAGAGGATGGTAGCCGAGGCTATTTCCATCCCCCCGCCGGCACTCGGTTGGTAATCTTGGGCATGGTATTTTATCAAATCACCTCATTCTTTGGGGCACACGTGAGGAACACAAATGCGAACAAGCCTGAATGGTCCCCAGGACTATATGCAACTGAAAACTCACACCCCAGAAGTGACTCGAACCCATACTGCCAGGAGCACTCTGCTGGCATACAGGATCCCTTAACCGCTCGACCAACACGACCGGACAAAAGAGGATGGTAGCCGAGGCTATTTCCATCCCCCCGCCGGCACTCGGTTGGTAATCTTGAGCATGGTATTTTATCAAATCACCTCATTCTTTGGGGCACACGTGAGGAACACAAATGCGAACAAGCCTGAATGGTCCCCAGGACTATATGCAACTGAAAACTCACACCCCAGAAGTGACTCGAACCCATACTGCCAGGAGCACTCTGCTGGCGTACAGGATCCCTTAACCGCTCGACCAACACGACCGGACAAAAGAGGATGGTAGCCGAGGCTATTTCCATCCCCCCGCCGGCACTCGGTTGGTAATCTTGGGCATGGTATTTTATCAAATCACCTCATTCTTTGGGGCACACGTGAGGAACACAAATGCGAACAAGCCTGAATGGTCCCTAGGACTATATGCAACTGAAAACTCACACCCCAGAAGTGACTCGAACCCATACTGCCAGGAGCACTCTGCTGGCGTACAGGATCCCTTAACCGCTCGACCAACACGACCGGACAAAATGAGTATGGTAGCCGAGACTATTTCCAACCATCCGCAGGCACTCAGTTCGTTATATTGAGCATAGTATTTTATCAAATCACCTCCTTCTTTGGGGCACACATGAGGAGCACAAATGCGAATAAGCCTGAATGGTCCCCAGGACTATATGCAACTGAAAACTCACACTCCAAAGGTGACTCGAACCCATACTGCCAGGAGCACTCTGCTGGCGTACAGGATCCCCTAACAGCTCGATCAACACGACCGGACAAAAGAGGATGGTAGCCGAGGCTATTTCCATCCCCCCCGCCGTCACTCGGTTGGTTATCTTGGGCATGGTATTTTATCAAATCACCTCATTCTTTGGGGAACACGTGAGGAACACAAATGCAAATAAGCCTGAAGGGTTCCCAGTACTATATGCAACTGATAACTCACACCCAAGAAGGGACTCGAAACCATACTGTCAGGAGAACTCTGCTGGCGTACAGGATCCCTTAACCGGTCTACCAACACGACTGGACAAAAGAGGATGGTAGCCGAGGCTATTTCCATCCCACCGCCGGCACTCGGTTGGTAATCTTGGGCATGGTATTTTATCAAATCACCTCATTCTTTGGGGCACATGTGAGGAACACAAATGCGAACAAGCCAGAATGGTCCCCAGGACTATATACAACTGAAAACTCACACCACAGAAGTGACTCGAATCCATTCTGCCAGTAGCACTCTGCTGGCATGCAGGATCCCTTAACCGCTCTACCAACACGACTGGACAAAAGAGGATGGTAGCCGAGGCTATTTCCATCCCCCCCGCCGGCACTCGGTTGGAAATCTTGGGCATTGTATTTTATCAAATCACCTCATTCTTTGGGGCACACGTGAGGAACACAAATGCGAACAAGCCTGAATGGTCCCCAGGACTATATGCAACTGAAAACTCACACCCCAGAAGTGACTCGAACCCATACTGCCAGGAGCACTCTGCTGGCGTACAGGATCCCTTAACCGCTCGACCAACACAACCGGATAAAAGAGGATGTTAGGCAAAGCTATTTCCATCTTACGACCGGCACTTGGTTGGTAATCTTGGACATGGTATTTTATCAAATCACCTCATTCTTAGGGGCACACGTGAGGAACACAAATGTGAATAAGCCTGAATGGCCCCCAGTACTATATGCAACTGAAAACTGACACTTCAGAAGTGACTCAAACCCATACTGCCAGGAGAACTCTGCTGGCGTACAGGATCCCTTAACCGCTCGACCAACACGACCGGACAAAAGAGGATGGTAGCCGAGGCTATTTCCATCCCCCCGCCAGCACTCGGTTGGTAATCTTAGGCATGGTATTTTATCAAATCACCTCATTCTTTGGGGCACACGTGAGGAACACAAATGCGAACAAGCCTGAATGGTCCCCAGGACTATATGCAACTGAAAACTGACACTTCAGAAGTGACTCAAACCCATACTGCCAGGAGAACTCTGCTGGCGTACAGGATCCCTTAACCGCTCGACCAACACGACCGGAAGAAAGAAGATGGTAGCCAAGGATATTTCCATCCCCCCCGCCGTCACTCGGTTGGTTATCTTGGGCATGGTATTTTATCAAATCACCTCATTCTTTGGGGAACACGTGAGGAACACAAATGCGAACAAGCCTGAATGGTCCCCAGGACTATATGCAACTGAAAACTCACACCCCAGAAGTGACTCGAACCCATACTGCCAGGAGCACTCTGCTGGCGTACAGGATCCCTTAACCGCTCGACCAACACGACCGGACAAAAGAGGATGGTAGCCGAGGCTATTTCCATCCCCCCGCCGGCACTCGGTTGGTAATCTTGGGCATGGTATTTTATCAAATCACCTCATTCTTTGGGGCACACGTGAGGAACACAAATGCGAACAAGCCTGAATGGTCCCCAGGACTATATGCAACTGAAAACTCACACCCCAGAAGTGACTCGAACCCATACTGCCAGGAGCACTCTGCTGGCGTACAGGATCCCTTAACCGCTCGACCAACACGACCGGACAAAAGAGGATGGTAGCCGAGGCTATTTCCATCCCCCCGCCGGCACTCGGTTGGTAATCTTGGGCATGGTATTTTATCAAATCACCTCATTCTTTGGGGCACACGTGAGGAACACAAATGCGAACAAGCCTGAATGGTCCCCAGGACTATATGCAACTGAAAACTCACACCCCAGAAGTGACTCGAACCCATACTGCCAGGAGCACTCTGCTGGCGTACAGGATCCCTTAACCGCTCGACCAACACGACCGGACAAAAGAGGATGGTAGCCGAGGCTATTTCCATCCCCCCCGCCGGCACTCGGTTGGTAATCTTGGGCATGGTATTTTATCAAATCACCTCATTCTTTGGGGCACACGTGAGGAACACAAATGCGAACAAGCCTGAATGGTCCCCAGGACTATATGCAACTGAAAACTCACACCCCAGAAGTGACTCGAACCCATACTGCCAGGAGCACTCTGCTGGCGTACAGGATCCCTTAACCGCTCGACCAACACGACCGGACAAAAGAGGATGGTAGCCGAGGCTATTTCCATCCCCCCGCCGGCACTCGGTTGGTAATCTTGGGCATGGTATTTTATCAAATCACCTCATTCTTTGGGGCACACGTGAGGAACACAAATGCGAACAAGCCTGAATGGTCCCCAGGACTATATGCAACTGAAAACTCACACCCCAGAAGTGACTCGAACCCATACTGCCAGGAGCACTCTGCTGGCGTACAGGATCCCTTAACCGCTCGACCAACACGACCGGACAAAAGAGGATGGTAGCCGAGGCTATTTCCATCCCCCCCGCCGGCACTCGGTTGGTAATCTTGGGCATGGTATTTTATCAAATCACCTCATTCTTTGGGGCACACATGAGGAACACAAATGCGAACAAGCCTGAATGGTCCCCAGGACTATATGCAACTGAAAACTCACACCCCAGAAGTGACTCGAACCCATACTGCCAGGAGCACTCTGCTGGCGTACAGGATCCCTTAACCGCTCGACCAACACGACCGGACAAAAGAGGATGGTAGCCGAGGCTATTTCCATCCCCCCGCCGGCACTCGGTTGGTAATCTTGGGCATGGTATTTTATCAAATCACCTCATTCTTTGGGGCACACGTGAGGAACACAAATGCGAACAAGCCTGAATGGTCCCCAGGACTATATGCAACTGAAAACTCACACCCCAGAAGTGACTCGAACCCATACTGCCAGGAGCACTCTGCTGGCGTACAGGATCCCTTAACCGCTCGACCAACACGACCGGACAAAAGAGGATGGTAGCCGAGGCTATTTCCATCCCCCCGCCGGCACTCGGTTGGTAATCTTGGGCATGGTATTTTATCAAATCACCTCATTCTTTGGGGCACACGTGAGGAACACAAATGCGAACAAGCCTGAATGGTCCCCAGGACTATATGCAACTGAAAACTCACACCCCAGAAGTGACTCGAACCCATACTGCCAGGAGCACTCTGCTGGCATACAGGATCCCTTAACCGCTCGACCAACACGACCGGACAAAAGAGGATGGTAGCCGAGGCTATTTCCATCCCCCCGCCGGCACTCGGTTGGTAATCTTGGGCATGGTATTTTATCAAATCACCTCATTCTTTGGGGCACACGTGAGGAACACAAATGCGAACAAGCCTGAATGGTCCCCAGGACTATATGCAACTGAAAACTCACACCCCAGAAGTGACTCGAACCCATACTGCCAGGAGCACTCTGCTGGCGTACAGGATCCCTTAACCGCTCGACCAACACGACCGGACAAAAGAGGATGGTAGCCGAGGCTATTTCCATCCCCCCGCCGGCACTCGGTTGGTAATCTTGGGCATGGTATTTTATCAAATCACCTCATTCTTTGGGGCACACGTGAGGAACACAAATGCGAACAAGCCTGAATGGTCCCCAGGACTATATGCAACTGAAAACTCACACCCCAGAAGTGACTCGAACCCATACTGCCAGGAGCACTCTGCTGGCGTACAGGATCCCTTAACCGCTCGACCAACACGACCGGACAAAAGAGGATGGTAGCCGAGGCTATTTCCATCCCCCCGCCGGCACTCGGTTGGTAATCTTGGGCATGGTATTTTATCAAATCACCTCATTCTTTGGGGCACACGTGAGGAACACAAATGCGAACAAGCCTGAATGGTCCCCAGGACTATATGCAACTGAAAACTCACACCCCAGAAGTGACTCGAACCCATACTGCCAGGAGCACTCTGCTGGCGTACAGGATCCCTTAACCGCTCGACCAACACGACCGGACAAAAGAGGATGGTAGCCGAGGCTATTTCCATCCCCCCGCCGGCACTCGGTTGGTAATCTTGGGCATGGTATTTTATCAAATCACCTCATTCTTTGGGGCACACGTGAGGAACACAAATGCGAACAAGCCTGAATGGTCCCCAGGACTATATGCAACTGAAAACTCACACCCCAGAAGTGACTCGAACCCATACTGCCAGGAGCACTCTGCTGGCATACAGGATCCCTTAACCGCTCGACCAACACGACCGGACAAAAGAGGATGGTAGCCGAGGCTATTTCCATCCCCCCGCCGGCACTCAGTTGGTAATCTTGGGCATGGTATTTTATCAAATCACCTCATTCTTTGGGGCACACGTGAGGAACACAAATGCGAACAAGCCTGAATGGTCCCCAGGACTATATGCAACTGAAAACTCACACCCCAGAAGTGACTCGAACCCATACTGCCAGGAGCACTCTGCTGGCGTACAGGATCCCTTAACCGCTCGACCAACACGACCGGACAAAAGAGGATGGTAGCCGAGGCTATTTCCATCCCCCCGCCGGCACTCGGTTGGTAATCTTGGGTATGGTATTTTATCAAATCTCCTCATTCTTTGGGACACACGTGAGGAACACAAATGCGAACAAGCCTGAATGGTCCCCAGCACTATATGCAACTGAAATCTCACACCCCAGAAGTGACTCGAACCCATACTGCTAGGAGCACTCTGCTGGCGTACAGGATCCCTTAACCGCTCGACCAACACGACCGGACAAAAGAGGATGGTAGCCGAGGCTATTTCCATCCCCTCGCCGGCACTCGGTTGGTAATCTTGGGCATGGTATTTTATCAAATCACATCATTCTTTTGGGCACACGTGAGGAACACAAATGCGAACAAGCCTGAATGGTCCCCAGGACTATATGCAACTGAAAACTCACACCCCAGAAGTGACTCGAACCCATACTGCCAGGAGCACTCTGCTGGCGTACAGGATCCCTTAACCGCTCGACCAACACGACCGGACAAAAGAGGATGGTAGCCGAGGCTATTTCCATCCCCCCGCCGGCACTCGGTTGGTAATCTTGGGCATGGTATTTTATCAAATCACCTCATTCTTTGGGGCACACGTGAGGAACACAAATGCGAGCAAGCCTGAATGGTCCCCAGGACTATATGCAACTGAAAACTCACACCCCAGAAGTGACTCGAACCCATACTGCCAGGAGCACTCTGCTGGCGTACAGGATCCCTTAACCGCTCGACCAACACGACCGGACAAAAGAGGATGGTAGCCGAGGCTATTTCCATCCCCCCGCCGGCACTCGGTTGGTAATCTTGGGCATGGTATTTTATCAAATCACCTCATTCTTTGGGGCACACGTGAGGAACACAAATGCGAACAAGCCTGAATGGTCCCCAGGACTATATGCAACTGAAAACTCACACCCCAGAAGTGACTCGAACCCATACTGCCAGGAGCACTCTGCTGGCGTACAGGATCCCTTAACCGCTCGACCAACACGACCGGACAAAAGAGGATGGTAGCCGAGGCTATTTCCATCCCCCCGCCGGCACTCGGTTGGTAATCTTGGGCATGGTATTTTATCAAATCACCTCATTCTTTGGGGCACACGTGAGGAACACAAATGCGAACAAGCCTGAATGGTCCCCAGGACTATATGCAACTGAAAACTCACACCCCAGAAGTGACTCGAACCCATACTGCCAGGAGCACTCTGCTGGCGTACAGGATCCCTTAACCGCTCGACCAACACGACCGGACAAAAGAGGATGGTAGCCGAGGCTATTTCCATCCCCCCGCCGGCACTCGGTTGGTAATCTTGGGCATGGTATTTTATCAAATCACCTCATTCTTTGGGGCACATGTGAGGAACACAAATGCGAACAAGCCTGAATGGTCCCCAGGACTATATGCAACTGAAAACTCACACCCCAGAAGTGACTCGAACCCATACTGCCAGGAGCACTCTGCTGGCGTACAGGATCCCTTAACCGCTCGACCAACACGACCGGACAAAAGAGGATGGTAGCCGAGGCTATTTCCATCCCCCCGCCGGCACTCGGTTGGTAATCTTGGGCATGGTATTTTATCAAATCACCTCATTCTTTGGGGCACACGTGAGGAACACAAATGCGAACAAGCCTGAATGGTCCCCAGGACTATATGCAACTGAAAACTCACACCCCAGAAGTGACTCGAACCCATACTGCCAGGAGCACTCTGCTGGCATACAGGATCCCTTAACCGCTCGACCAACATGACCGGACAAAAGAGGATGGTAGCCGAGGCTATTTCCATCCCCCCGCCGGCACTCGGTTGGTAATCTTGGGCATGGTATTTTATCAAATCACCTCATTCTTTGGGGCACACGTGAGGAACACAAATGCGAACAAGCCTGAATGGTCCCCAGGACTATATGCAACTGAAAACTCACACCCCAGAAGTGACTCGAACCCATACTGCCAGGAGCACTCTGCTGGCGTACAGGATCCCTTAACCGCTCGACCAACACGACAGGACAAAAGAGGATGGTAGCCGAGGCTATTTCCATCCCCCCGCCGGCACTCGGTTGGTAATCTTGGGCATGGTATTTTATCAAATCACCTCATTCTTTGGGGCACACATGAGGAACACAAATGCGAACAAGCCTGAATGGTCCCCAGGACTATATGCAACTGAAAACTCACACCCCAGAAGTGACTCGAACCCATACTGCCAGGAGCACTCTGCTGGCGTACAGGATCCCTTAACCGCTCGACCAACACGACCGGACAAAAGAGGATGGTAGCCGAGGCTATTTCCATCCCCCTGCCGGCACTCGGTTGGTAATCTTGGGCATGGTATTTTATCAAATCACCTCATTCTTTGGGGCACACGTGAGGAACACAAATGCGAACAAGCCTGAATGGTCCCCAGGACTATATGCAACTGAAAACTCACACCCCAGAAGTGACTCGAACCCATACTGCCAGGAGCACTCTGCTGGCGTACAGGATCCCTTAACCGCTCGACCAACACGACCGGACAAAAGAGGATGGTAGCCGAGGCTATTTCCATCCCCCCGCCGGCACTCGGTTGGTAATCTTGGGCATGGTATTTTATCAAATCACCTCATTCTTTTGGGCACACATGAGGAACTCAAATGCGAACAAGCCTGAATGGTCCCTAGGACTACATGCAACTGAAAACTCACACCCTAGAAGTGACTCGAACCCATACTGCCAGGAGCACTCTGCTGGCGTACAGGATCCCTTAACCGCTCGACCAACACGACCGGACAAAAGAGGATGGTAGCCGGGGCTATTTCCATCCCCCCGCTGGCACTCGGTTGGTAATCTTTGGCATGGTATTTTATCAAATCACCTCATTCTTTGGGTCACACGTGAAGAACACAAATGCGAACAAGCCTGAATAGTCCCCAGGACGATATGCAACTGAAAACTCACAACCCAGAAGTAACTCGAACCCATACTGCCAGGAGCACTCTGCTGGCGTACAGGATCCCTTAACTGCTCGACCAACACGATCGGACAAAAGAGGATGGTAGCCGAGGCTATTTCTATCCCCTACCGCCACTCGGTTGGTAATCTTGGGCATGGTATTTTATCAAATCACCTCATTCTTTGGGGCACACGTGAGGAACACAAATGCGAACAAGCCTGAATGGTCCCCAGGACTATATGCAACTGAAAACTCACACCCCAGA
Source organism: Procambarus clarkii (assembly GCF_020424385.1). Classification (NCBI taxonomy): domain Eukaryota; kingdom Metazoa; phylum Arthropoda; class Malacostraca; order Decapoda; family Cambaridae; genus Procambarus; species Procambarus clarkii. Next base: position 1,623 of record NW_025571066.1, on the reverse strand, counting down.
AGTGACTCGAACCCATACTGCCAGGAGCACTCTGCTGGCGTACAGGATCCCTTAACCGCTCGACCAACACGACCGGACAAAAGAGGATGGTAGCCGAGGCTATTTCCATCCCCCCGCCGGCACTCGGTTGGTAATCTTGGGCATGGTATTTTATCAAATCACCTCATTCTTTGGGGCACACGTGAGGAACACAAATGCGAACAAGCCTGAATGGTCCCCAGGACTATATGCAACTGAAAACTCACACCCCAGAAGTGACTCGAACCCATACTGCCAGGAGCACTCTGCTGGCGTACAGGATCCCTTAACCGCTCGACCAACACGACTGGACAAAAGAGGATGGTAGCCGAGGCTATTTCCATCCCCCTGCTGGCACTCGGTTGGTAATCTTGGGCATGGTATTTTATCAAATCACCTCATTCTTTGGGGCACACGTGAGGAACACAAATGCGAACAAGCCTGAATGGTCCCCAGGACTATATGCAACTGAAAACTCACACCCCAGAAGTGACTCGAACCCATACTGCCAGGAGCACTCTGCTGGCATACAGGATCCCTTAACCGCTCGACCAACACGACCGGACAAAAGAGGATGGTAGCCGAGGCTATTTCCATCCCCCCGCTGGCACTCTATTGGTAATCTTGGGCATGGTATTTTATCAAATCACCTCATTCTTTGGGGCACATGTGAAGAACACAAATGCGAACAAGCCTGAATGGTCCCCAGGACTATATGCAACTGAAAACTCACACCCCAGAAGTGACTCGAACCCATACTGCCAGGAGCACTCTGCTGGCGTACAGGATCCCTTAACCTCTCAACCAACACGACCGGACAAAAGAGGATGGTAGCCGAGGCTATTTCCATCCCCCCTCCGGCACTCGGTTGGTAATCTTGGGTATGGGATTTTATCAAATCACCTCATTCTTTGGGGCACACATGAGGAACACAAATGCGAACAAGCCTGAATGGTCCCCAGGACTATATGCAACTGAAAACTCACACCCCAGAAGTGACTCGAACCCATACTGCCAGGAGCACTCTGCTGGCGTACAGGATCCCTTAACCGCTCGACCAACACGACCGGACAAAAGAGGATGGTAGCCGAAGCTATTTCCATCCCCCCGCTGGCACTCGGTAGGTAATCTTGGCAATGGTATTTTATCAAATCAGCTCATTCTTTGGGGCACACATGAGAGACACAAATGCGAACAAGCCTGAATGGTCACCAGGACTATATTCAACTGAAAACTCACACCCCAGAAGTGACTCGAACCCATACTGCCAGGAGCACTCTGCTGGCGTACAGGATCCCTTAACTGCTCGACCAACACAACCGGACAAAAGAGGATGGTAGCCGAGGCTATTTCCATCCCCCTACTGGCACTCTGTTGGTAATCTTGGGCATGGTATTTTATCAAATCACCTCATTCTTTGGGGCACATGTGAAGAACACAAATGCGAACAAGCCTGAATGGTCCCCAGGACTATATGCAACTGAAAACTCACACCCCAGAAGTGACTCGAACCCATACTGCCAGGAGCACTCTGCTGGCGTACAGGATCCTTTAACCGCTCAACCAACACGACCGGACAAAAGAGGATGGTAGCCGAGGCTATTT
>NW_025571065.1:97500-113268 GCF_020424385.1 Procambarus clarkii | reverse complement strand
TGTAACACGGGTTCGGGTTCCTCTCTCTTTACTTCCTTCTTTCTACTCCCTCTACCCGTATTCTTACTTTTATTTCTAAACCAAGGGACTCCAAAACTTTTACCAAAGCCAACTCCACGCCACGTGGTCCTAAGACGATTGACCGACTTAGGATTCTACACCCAGTATGACGTGACCTAAGCTCTGAACAAAACCCTAGAGTCACCTCTGCTGCCACCACCAGACCAGTAATACAAGAGCAATGATCGAGGTCTGGATCGATCACGCTAATTAATCAACCTAGGGGCTTGATCCCCACTATAAACGATGACCTTGAGTGTGGAATAAATTACACGGTAATGATAATTCCGATTCGATGTTAGAATCGGCGCCCAATGCAACTCTGCCTCGTGTGGACCACGTGACCAGGACAAGTATACACATAAAACACATGGAAACAATAAAATGCAAATTAATAACAAATTTAATTTATTAAAAGAAAACTAAAACAAAATCTAAATATGTTCACTCCCTATCACTTTAACACTCCCTACTTGACCTGAATGGCAAATGAGAAGACTATTTCTATACTTAACAATAGCAACTATACCTTGGGCGACCAGCTAGATGTTGGGCTGGTCTTGGGGAGAGGTAAGATGTTTGACCTCTCCCAGCTGCTTCCGTGACCACACTGATTTTTCCTTGTCTGGCCTAGCCCAGACTAGAACCTTGTATTGTTCCGCATCGCTTACCCAGTTACTTTAGCAAGGTTAAGTTATAACAATTAACCTCTGTTTATACTGAATTGATCCAGACTGGTTGAATTATTTTACTGAATTAAATTACAAACATCTAACGGCAGAGCTGTTCCCGATCACAAAAATGGTTATTAAAACTTTGAGAAATATTAGACATGTCAACCCTGCTGACCTATGACCGCCGGTCACTCCGCCTTAAAAGTTAGATCTGATTCGTGACGTCACTGATGGTGACTTAAACTCAATAATTAGAATACTCTTGATATTGTATCCAGTACTATTATACAATACAATTTTAATGCAAAATGAATAAAGGCTAATTTTCTCTAAATTACTGAATACTATAGGATGATTCATTATACGCAGATATGAACAAAGCGTCGGTTATTTCCACCGCGAATTCCCCTGGGGGTCAGGTCACCATGCGGCTCAGCTTCCCATTCTCTTTTGTCGATAAACCACTCTGGATAATTCTTACAACAGCCTAGTTTGTTACAACCCCCCCGCACAAGCACTTAGTAAACCTTGTTAATTTGTTAAGATTCACGAGGTTTAGTATCCAAACCCACAATTCAACTCATGCCACAAACAAAAGCTAACCTAACTAATAAAATTTGACAAATAATAGTCCAACATCATAATGAACATGTTCATATTTCATAAATTTCTCAGCTGTCAACTGACAGCAATCCTCCAATATCAGGAAACATACATCCTATCCTTACTGACATAGCTAAATAACATGTCCCTACTCTACCATCAAAAACTAGCTATTAAACTCTCTTGGCTCTTCACTAGCGAAGTTCATGTGTCCTCTAGAGCCGGCCACACCGTGCTCAAACAAACATTAAAGTTATATCATCACACTGAACTTTCAGTCATCCGGGAGCGTACTACGGAACTATCAAGTTCACATCCGTGTACTAACCACTCCCCATCAATGTCAACCTTGACATGTTAAGGAACACACCTAACGTTTATTACATGTATCTAACAATATAAAAAAAATTCCTATACTATATCACAGGTTTCAGCTGACTGTACAGCCAAGTGTTCTCACTCACTAGAAGTGTCAATGTTTATATTGGTCCGCCTCTCCTGTGTTCAAACATTCTGAAAAAAATAGCACAACATAATTTTCCATAACCGTTTGTTCTGGGCTGAGACAATTACACAGGGGCTTCGATTTTGATTACTGACCAATTTATAGAGTAAAATTCATATTTATACCAGAATTATTTTAAATCTGTTTTTCAACATTTATAAAGAATTGATTCTAAATCTGTTTTTCAACATTTAAACAAAAGTGTCCAGATGTTCTTTACACAGATGTTCAGAGCCAACTTTGTTGTTTGTATCAATTGTTCATATTGAGTAATCGAAAAAAAAAATCGATGCTGCTGGATGCTGAATGTAGTCGCTGACGATGACGGTGTCGATCTTGCTTCTTCCCATGTGTAGACATCAATACCTGGTCCTCTTGTACTCCCATCCGGTACTCCTGAATGACGACAGAGTGTAGTAGAGCGGAGTGCCAAGTGACAGCTGTAGAATACTGTTACTTCGGCCATTAATCTTGCTCTCGACAGTCCACACGCCTTCATATCAATCACAGTTCACACGGCAGTCTTGATGTTAAACTTGACGTCGCAGATGACCACAGCAGAGCAGGACTGGATGTACCAACGGTGTCTCTTAGCAGGAGTGGTGTCAGAAGGTCGTAGAGGCGGGTTGCTTGTTTGCAGAACAGGTGAATCTCGTCTTCCATCATTGCTCACGTCATCTCAGGCGTTTCTTGATGTCACCAGGTTACTAGGCCGTAAACACCAACTGTGTATACCCTCGTACCGCCGACTTTAGGCCAAAGGAGACAATTTTGCGACCTTCTATTGGCGAGTCCCGGTACTCTGTAGGGAAACCGTGCCTTCCACCTGTGACCGCCTTACTTCTGCTTTCTTGTTACTTCAGATGACGTAATCATTAATCTTCCGGCGAAATTCTTGAGTACTGCTACGTGCTTTCCATTTCTTGACCTCTCCTCCAACACTGCTGGAATGACTGCAGTCTTGATGACGCAGCAGGTGGGTATTGGTGATCTCGAGACAGCTACCCCGGCGTTGTATGGCACCTCCGGTGACTGCTATAATGTGGACAGCTCGCTGGCCCTGACAACCTCGTTAGTGACGTGAGGCGTCGGCCGGGTGACTCTTGGACAGTCACTCATCCCCAAAGTAACTGATGTATGGGTTACTGGGTCTGGTGGGGGGAGGGCTTTGTGTAACGTGCCTCCCCCCTCGGTCTTTACAGACAAGGGTTCACGTGTGGCTGGAACAACTGGGTCGGTGTACCAATCAGACCTGGGAACAGACAGACACAACACAGCGGAAGCATAGATATACTCTGGGTTTGGTGGAGGTGGAACCCCAGAGCACGGTAAAAGTTGCTACCTGAGTCAAGTATAGACATAGTACATCTCATTGCCTTTACAGGAAAATCTAATGAATACTAAATTATACTAACTAAGGAAGTTACTTTACTGTACAGCGCGAGATCTCGTCACCATAGGGTGGCGAGACTGCACCTGACTACTGATGAGCGATGACAGAGGGTCATCCTCATCTTCTGACTCGTCGGTGAAGCCATGAGTCAGCACTGCTGAGTCAGGAACTAGACCCGCTGAAGGCAGTTCTAATTCCTCTCTAGCATGATAATGTTTCAATTTATTTACATGAATTGTCCTTTCCACCTGGTCCTCGAACACTCCTTTTATAACAAGATTAACCGGCCCCGCCCTTTTAATTACTCTATAGGGTCCTCGCCACCTCGGAGCTAGTTTCCTGCTCTGATTGGCGGGCGCAGCCTCATTCACTCTCAATACGAGGCTTCCTTCCTTCAACTCAAGAGGGCGCACTTTCTTGTCATAAAAATGAGCATACCGAGTCCGTGCCTTCTTGGACGCTTCAGCTGCAATATTCCATGCATTTCTCATTTTTCCAAGGACCTCTGAAGGATAGTCCTCCCCGTATGCAACATTATGTCTGTTAAGCAGACCTGAGGGGAAATTGCATGAATTACCAGTAAACAAATGAAGTGGTTGGGTGTTAATTGATTGGTGGATGGCAGTATTCAAGGCGAACTGAACATAGGGTAGGTGTTCATCCCAGGTGTTTGCATCATGTTCAGCAAGGATTGCAAGCATATCCTTGACTGAACGATTAGTCCGTTCCGTCATTCCGTTTGCTTGTGGGTGGTAGGCCGTTGTAAAAGCCGAAGTTGTCTCTAAAATCTTACAAACTTCTCTAAATATATTCCCATTGAATTCTTGACCCCGGTCAGAGACTAAAACTTTAGGAGGTCCGAATACAGTAACGAACCTACGCAAGAACGCATCTGCAACCGTACGAGAATCCTTCTGAGGTAATGCAACTAGTGTAGTGTATCTAGACAGATGGTCAACTAGCACCAACACGTATCTGTTACCTGAATGACTGTGGTGTAAATCAATCAGATCGGCCCCCACACGATCTAACGGTTCACGAATTTCAGGAAATTCCTGAAGTGGGGCTTGTACCTTAAGGGTACCTTTCCTCCTCTGGCAACGAGGGCACGACTTCACGAAATTGATTACCTCAGAAAGTAATCCTGGAAAATAAAATAGAGACTTTGCTTTTAAGTGCGTTTTAAAGATCCCCGGATGCCCTGCAATTTTTGAAGCATGCGCAAGCTTTAACGCTGATGACCGCAACGCGTCCGGAATAACTAGCTGAAATACTGCCCTATCATTCTGGCTATTAACATAATACAGGACGCCCTGTTTCATCTCAAAATCATGTATAGGTAAATTCTTTTTCTTTTTGGGGTATTTTCCTCCCTCTAAATACTCAATAATCTCTTTCCATCTAGGCTCGCTCATCTGGTATTCTCTCATTTTATCTGATGGAATGGTTTCAATGTTTTCATTAATCTGAACTGCCGCTATATTTCTACTTAGCGTATCTGGCACAACATGTGCTGGACCAGGCTTGTACAAGATCTGGAATGAGTGGGCCGAAAGTTCGTGAGACCAGCGTGACATTCGTGGGCATTTCGTTCGCTTTTTAAATATGTGTGTTAACGCTCGATGGTCTGTGTAGATTACAAAATGCCGCTGAAATAGGTAAGGCTCGAAATACCTAACTGATTCTACTACTGCCAGTGCCTCCCGATCCGTAGCTGAATAACGAACTTCAGGTCCTTTGACCTTCCTACTGAAATAGGCTACTGGATGGGGTAAATTATCTGCGTCTCGCTGAATTAAGCACCCGCCAATAGCAATACCGCTGGCGTCAGTGTGCACTTCCCACTCTTTCTCAAAATCAGGAATAGCCAATACCGGTGTCGTGATTAGTTGGTCTTTCAGTTTGCGATAGGCCTCGTCATGTTCTGATTTCCACACAAACTTCGCATTTTTCTTTGTCAGATCAGTCAGGGGTGCTGAAATGCCAGCGAAACCTTCAATGTGACGACGAAAATATCCGGCCGCCCCCAAAAACCTACGCACGTCCTTTGCTGTCCTTGGAGTAGGCATGTCAGCAATGGCGCGGCAAGAATCTGGGTCAGGTCGGATACCGTCTGGGCACACCTGGAACCCCAGAAATTTGAATTTCTGAGCCGCCAAGGTGCACTTCTGAACATTCAGCCTGAAACCTGCCTGATCTAACAACTTCAAAGTCTCAGTCAAGTCCTGTAGGTGTTCCTCAAACGTCCTGGAATATATCACAACATCATCCAGGTACGCTAAAGAATGCCTACCCAGTACCGGACTAAGGATAAAGTTGATGGCCCTCTGAAACGACGAAGGCGCTGTCTTCAAACCAAACGGCATCCTACGGAATTGATAAGTGTGCCTACCATCCGAGAATGCTGTTTTTTCCCTATCTTGTTCTGCCACCGGAATCGCCCAATACGCCGATTTTGCGTCAAGAGTTGAGAAATACTTAGCAGCACCAAATTGATCTATTATCTCCTGTATTCGGGGCAACGGATACACATCACCCTTAGTTAATTCGTTCACCTTCCGGTAGTCAACACAGAAACGATAACTACCGTCCGGTTTCCGAACTAGCACAACAGGAGAGAGCCATGGTGACGTACTAGGCTCTATCACGCCCTGTCTCAACATTTTCTGGCACTCCTCCCTGATAATGTTCTTTGCCTGTTCCGGCAACCTCCACTGTCTTGTGTACACAGGCAAATGGTCACCAGTTGGAATGGTGTGCTCGATCTTATCAAGGAGACCAATCTGGTCATCCTCTGTCGCAAACAATTTCGGGAATTTTCGTAAAACTCCTCTCAGTGCCTTCCTATCCGCCTGTGCAACATGTTGCAAATCAAGTGCTGAAATTAATTTTTCCACTTCCTCAACATTCTGTGCAACATTTCTCGTTTCGTATTGTACTTTGGATGGTGTTTTAGTTTTCAACATATTCAGTGCACTACATTGTGCAGTGACGGCTGGCGTCTCAGCTGACTCATGGTGAAAGATTTCTGTGTCCTCCACCATGGTTCCCTGAGATACCCTATCACCTGCCCTGAAGCGAAAAGTCTTATGTGAAAGATTGACAACTGGAATGAGTGCACCTTTATCGAGCACTACAACTAAGTGATGAGGAATTAATAAACTATCACATCTCCCAGCCACCTGAAGGGTGGTACCTGGTTGTATGTGACGTCCCACGGCTACTTTAATAAATTTAACAGAATGTGGTGGGCAACTCTGTTTGGTCAATGCATGCAAGGCGCATGACCTCTTAACTGTGTCTGGAAGAGACTTAAAAATCAATTTTGGATAGTGCGCATTATATTTCAGCTTCCTCTTAATTGAAGCTACAACTGGGGGATGGTCGATCATCTCCACTGGGTAGGAAGTCTGTCCCAACTGCAACCTGCAGTTCCTAGCCCCTTTTTGAGCAGACAAGGAATAATCAAATCGCGACAGAAAATCAGTTCCCATTAAGATGTGACCAGGAAAATCAAGGTTCTCTACGATCGTACATGTGTGAGGCTGCAATGCCCCATCAATCTCAAAATTAACTGTACCTTGACCTACGATCTCAATCTTTTCCCCATTGACTGCTGTTAATGTCTTTGCGCAACGTTGAAGACGTGCATACTTAAAATTGCTGAAGGCTGACTTTTTAATTACCGTTGCCTGGCTTCCTGTATCAACAAAAGCTGTCAATCTCACACCTTCCACTTTCACCTCAAAAGTAGGCCTACCATCACTAGGAGCCTGCTTTCATGCTTTCGTAGGAGTGACTTCGCAATCCCTCTGTATATGCCCGCGCTTCCAGCAGGAGTAACACCTCCGCGGATCTCTGTTGGTACCCCGCGCAGGGTGGCTCGAACTTGCAGCTGAGGGCTGCTTCCCGCCTGATGAACCCGCGCCACAGTTCCTCGGCTTGGCTCCCTCGCCTTTACTTAACGCCTCTACGTATGGCGACAACTGAGTGCCCGGCGTCTCCGTGCGCATCTGCCTGTCTAAGGCTGTGGCGGCCTGGGGTTGGGGTTGAGGTATGGTGTGGGTGGCCTCGGGTTGGGGTGTGGGTGGAGGTTGGGGTTGAGGTATGGTGTGGGTGGCCTCGGGTTGGGGTGTGGATTGAGGTTGGGGTTGAGGTATGGTGTGGGTGACCTCAGGCTGGGGTGTGGATTGAGGTTGGGGTGGGTATGGGGTGGCCTGGGGCTGGAATGGGTATGGGTATGGGTATGGGGTGGCCTGGGGTTGGAATGGGTATGGGTATGGGGTGGCCTGGGGTTGGAATGGGTATGGGGGGTGGCCTGGGGTTGGAATGGGTATGGGTATGGGGTGGCCTGGGGTTGGAATGGGTATGGAGTGGCCTGGGGTTGGGGGAAGGGTTGGTATGGGAACTGAGGATGGGGTTGGGGTTGTTGTAGTGACGGATGAGGTGTACCTAGGTGTTGTGGGTGCTGTGGTATTGGTGTTATGTTGGGTAGTTCCTGCTGTTGGTGTGGTTGTTCATGTTCCCGTTGAACAGGTTGCTGTTCTCTACCGAGCGAAGTGGGACGTCCTGCCATACTAACTGAGGCCCCCTGTCTGCCCTGCTGGCATGGCGTCGATGTTATTTGTGGGGGAACCCAAGACGGCTCTCCCCACTCATGGGACGACTCCTCGCAAGACTCCCCACTCATGTCAATAATAGTATCTCTCCAGGGATGGAAAGATACCCTCGACTGCCCAGTCCCATGCAGAACCCGTGAACTCGTCGCTTCAGTCCCACTGGCCCCACCTGTGGTGCCAGTTGAGCTACCTGAGCGGTCCCCAGTGGTGTCGGAAGAGGTTCTATCCTCTACACTCCCATTCCCACTGGTCCCTACTGACTGGCCATTATCTGGGTTAAACATTTTCTGTGATTCCTGGTGTGCCACGTCTCTTCTAAACTACCCTTTAGTACACCCTCGACCCGGACTCACTACAACCGTGATCTTACACAAATAAAAAAAAATCACAACTCTATTCTAAGAGAAAACTACTAAATTCCCAAAATAGGAAATACACCGATTTATCGAGAGAATCGCTGAAGTGAATCCAATGAATGAGTGTCTGCCCCGCACTCGTGTCTGACCGTGAAATATCCCGCAGTTCTATTGCTGAAACCTAAGTCCTTTACGTTAAAAAAAATTAAAGAATCTAATTTATATAAAACAATTTAAATGATAACGCAACTAACGCGCAGCACTCGTGATGGATTAATAAAGAATATTTACTGTACTTTAATACTAAACGCGCTTGAAGTAAGCAGCGTGGCCACTGATGACTGATGGAGCGGGACCAGCTGCGCTGAAAAAAAACTAAGTCCCGCGCTTTTTCGCTTAAACGCTGAAAAATCAAAATTTTTGTTCTGAAGGAAACTAACTAGTTTTACGTTAATAAACCGCTCTAGCGATTAATATAGACACCCAGGACCTATAAATGCTTACTAAAAATTGAATTTTTATCAAAAACTGCGTTTTTACTCAATTGCTGGACTCTGCCAATTTTTCTGACTCCGAGGGAAAAATATTCTATCACCCCAAATATCACAAAACTCCTTTAATTCACAAAAATTTGGGTTTCTCGTTCCCAGATATAAATACGTTATTATTTAATACTGACGTTGTATACAGAACAATACTGACACATCGGGCGGTTTCAACACTCACTAATTCGATTTTTCGTCAAAATCCGAGATTTTCACCTCAAATGGACTCTGACAAAATTACAACACGATTTTCTCGAAAAATAACTAAATTCGGCAAAAATGTAATTATCACTGTTTAATGCTTACGGACAGAATTACGTCCCTTGCGCGCACTAGAGAGTAATACTGACCCCAGAATATACACGAAACATGAAAATTAGAATTTCCGCCAAAAAGTCAGATTCTAGCCCAAGCTGGACTTAGAAAATTTTCCACCTACGTTTCTACTGAAAACAGAATTCTAAGTCTACAAACACAATTCTACCGTCTTACTGGTAAAAACTAGAAAATATCATCCGCATCGACTGGGGAATCCTAATGACGCCCAGATCATACACGTGACCCACGAATACAAATTAATTACAGTTAACGAGTTTCCGACATCGACTTAGCCGAAAACTTATCCCAAAATACTTAGAAATATACCACGGACTCTATTAAGCATTTACACGCAACTTACTATCCCTTAAACTCCTTCACTTATCTATCGTGACCGACATATAGCCCTAAGTCCAGAGGATTAACAACGCCTCTGACTTAGACTAATAGAACAGGGAATAACAAAACTTAACGTACGCACTTAGCCTAATATGCAAGAAAATGCTAAACACTTTGAAAAAATTTTAACCGGGGATTGAATTTAGGGGAAAAAAATTAATCTAGAACAACGCAAATAAACGGAAATTACTTTATAAATTTAAGTATACTTAATTCAAAAATGCACTCGACTTAAACTTATAATTGTTCCTACCGGCTCGCCGTACCACACCTAGCCTAGGGGCCACACCCTCTAGGTTCCAACAGAGCGACACGCAGCTTTCAGCAACAATTATGACTAGGGACGACTCAACCTCCACTAAGTGTGCGATCACTTAGTTGTTGAATCGCTGCTAGGTAGTTTACTAGTCCGTCCCTCGGAGGCCGCAACGCCCTTCACGGATTACGTTTTTCCTAGCGTTTTGGGTCGTCTAATAACGCCCTCGGACTATCTACTGGCGTCCCACAGATATATCCGCCCCCGACAGCCCTCAAGGAACTGCTGTTGAGAGTATGGTGGCTCCCAACACCTCTGAATTAATTGCAATGGGTCGAGTATGGTACCCAGTCCAATCAACTCGGAGCGGTCTCCTTTTCAATAAATCTATTTTAACAGCCTAATCTTACTAACTAAACCTTAATCATATCAGCCCGCATGACCCAAGATTCGCCAATCCCCACTCAAACGCACTTGTGGGGCGCACTGCTAATCCTGGCCCGCGGCTGTCTCCTTAGCATCCGCGCACGTGTTCGAACGGCTAGACGCGTGAGCCTTTCAACAATTTCAAACAAAATTGTTGAAACCACCGCTGTGCACCATTGTAACACGGGTTTGGGTTCCTCTCTCTTTACTTCCTTCTTTCTACTCCCTCTACCCGTATTCTTACTTTTATTTCTAAACCAAGGGACTCCAAAACTTTTACCAAAGCCAACTCCACGCCACGTGGTCCTAAGACGATTGACCGACTTAGGATTCTACACCCAGTATGACGTGACCTAAGCTCTGAACAAAACCCTAGAGTCACCTCTGCTGCCACCACCAGACCAGTAATACAAGAGCAATGATCGAGGTCTGGATCGATCACGCTAATTAATCAACCTAGGGGCTTGATCCCCACTATAAACGATGACCTTGAGTGTGGAATAAATTACACGGTAATGATAATTCCGATTCGATGTTAGAATCGGCGCCCAATGCAACTCTGCCTCGTGTGGACCACGTGACCAGGACAAGTATACACATAAAACACATGGAAACAATAAAATGCAAATTAATAACAAATTTAATTTATTAAAAGAAAACTAAAACAAAATCTAAATATGTTCACTCCCTATCACTTTAACACTCCCTACTTGACCTGAGTGGCAAATGAGAAGACTATTTCTATACTTAACAATAGCAACTATACCTTGGGCGACCAGCTAGATGTCTTGTTCTTGGGGAGAGGTAAGATGTTTGACCTCTCCCAGCTGCTTCCGTGACCACACTGATTTTTCCTCGTCTGGCCTAGCCCAGACTAGAACCTTGTATTGTTCCGCATCGCTTACCCAGTTACTTTAGCACGGTTAAGTTATAACAATTATCCTCTGTTTGTACTGAATTGATCCAGACTGGTTGAATTATTTTACTGAATTAAATTACAAACATCTAACGGCAGAGCTGTTCCCGATCACAAAAATGGTTATTAAAACTTTGAGAAATATTAGACATGTCAACCCTGCTGACCTATGACCGCCGGTCACTCCGCCTCAAAAGTTAGATCTGATTCGTGACGTCACTGATGGTGACTTAAACTCAATAATTAGAATACTCTTGATATTGTATCCAGTACTATTATACAATACAATTTTAATGCAAAATGAATAAAGGCTAATTTTCTCTAAATTACTGAATACTATAGGATGATTCATTATACGCAGATATGAACAAAGCGTCGGTTATTTCCACCGCGAATTCCCCTGGGGGTCAGGTCACCATGCGGCTCAGCTTCCCATTCTCTTTTGTCGATAAACCACTCTGGATAATTCTTACAACAGCCTAGTTTGTTACAGGCTAATATTAACATGTTTATGATGCTATATTGTAGTGATGATCGAGTCCACACCTGTCAGGGAGAACTGATGATAACAGGTGCACTGTTGATGATTCATATCTCGCAGGTGTGTGTGACTGGTGTTGATCTCAGATGGACTGATGGGGATTCGTGGACTTGATTCGCAGTTGGGAGAGGACTGAGGGGGGAGGCTGAAAGCAGTGTTGCTTCATGCAACATGCAAACAGCCACAGATCTGTTTATCTGACAGCAAGTGGTGGCATCAAATGGTTATCTTGAGGTTATCTTGAGATGATTTCAGGGCTTTTAGTGTCCCCGCGGCCCGGTCCTCGACCAGGCCTCCACCCCCAGGAAGCAGCCCGTGACAGCTGACTAACACCCAGGTACCTATTTACTACTAGGTAACAGGGGCATTCAGGGTGAAAGAAACTTTGCCCATTTGTTTCTGCCTCATGCGGGAATCGAACCCGCGCCACAGAATTACGAATCCTGCGCGCTGTCCACCAGGCTACGAGGCCGCTTGGAGAACCAAACATTTAGCAGTAAATGCAATAAATAAGAAAACGAGGTTTGAGAAAGACCTGGGTAAATACTGGATTGAAATAAGATAACGAAGTTTGAGAAAGACCTGGGTAAATACTGGAGTGTTGATTTCTGGAACTACCGGGGAACATAATAGATGGTAAATTGAAATTAGGAATTTCCTTAAGTACTTTCGTATATTAATACATCTTCAGAAGGAGTTCATCTTCACTCCTAAAGATGTATTAATATACGAAAGTACTTAAGGAAATTCCTGTTTCAATATATATATATATATATATATATATATATATATATATATATATATAATGCCTCATTTTCGTATTCTTAAATGGGTTAAGAATGTTTGCAATCCTGAAGTTTCTCTTACCAGCGGTTGCAACACTGTTGCACTAGGCTTAATATCAAAACAAAAGACCAAATAAAACTGCACAAGGCCTAATGGACCATACAAGGCCTATTAATGCAATTGCAAATTACTGCAAACCCCTAACTCACATTTCTCTAAGGGTTGAAACGAGCCAATGATCTCACGGCAATTAACTTACCTGGTAATTGGTTCGAGTAATTAACCACTTTTTTTTCCCCTTAACAAGTATTTAACGAGGTCTTTCCTAACTGTAAATTTATTCAATTAATATCCATTGTTTTGCGTTCTATTATGTGTCGCTTGTACTCTTGTTTTTAGTCTTTATAGCAGTAATTAGGGCGCCAGCAGTGGCCACTAGTTCGGTAATTAAACGAAAGGTTAACGATACTCAGTGTTTTAACGAAGGTAAGTGTTGATCCACACTACAAGCGTCTAACGGTACGAGAGGAAGCTTGAAGCAGCTTGAAGTAGCAGTAGCAGTAACAAGGAGCTAGAGGAAGCAGGTTGAAGTAGCAGCAGCAGTAACAAGGAGCTAGAGGAAGCAGGTTGAAGTAGCAGTAGCAGTAACAAGGAGCTAGAGGAAGCAGGTTGAAGTAGCAGTAGCAGTAACAAGGAGCTAGAGGAAGCAGGTTGAAGTAGCAGCAGCAGCAGCAGCAAGGAGCTAGAGGAAGCAGGTTGTAGCAGCAGCAGCAGCAGCAAGGAGCTAGAGGAAGCACGTTGTAGCAGCAGCAGCAGCAGCAGTAGTAGCAGCAGTAGCAACAGCAGCAGCAAGGAGCTAGAGGAAGCAGGTTGAAGTAGCAGCAGCAAGGAGCGAGTGGAAGCAGGTTGAAGTAGCAGCAGCAGCAGCAGCAGCAGCAGCAAGGAGCGAGAGGAAGCAGGTTGTAGCAGCAGCAGCAGCAGCAGCAGCAAGGAGCTAGAGGAAGCAGGTTGTAGCAGCAGCAGCAGCAGCAGCAGCAAGGAGCTAGAGGAAGCAGGTTGTAGCAGCAGCAGCAGCAGCAGCAGTAGTAGCAGCAGTAGCAACAGCAGCAGCAAGGAGCTAGAGGAAGCAGGTTGAAGTAGCAGCAGCAAGGAGCGAGAGGAAGCAGGTTGAAGTAGCAGCAGCAGCAGCAGCAAGGAGCGAGAGGAAGCAGGTTGAAGTAGCAGCAGCAGCAGCAAGGAGCTAGAGGAAGTCTTGCCAGAGATAAAGACCTTGTCTGGGTCGAGGGTACTGGGGAAGTGTTCGATTACCAGGTGGAGGCTCTAGGGTAACCTGGCTGTGTCTAGCCAGACACCCACCACCTGGCCCAGCCACCACCTGGCCCAGCCACCACCTGGCCCAGCCACCACCTGGCCCAGCCACCACCACCTGGCCCAGCCACCACCTGGCCCAGCCACCACCACCTGGCCCAGCCACCACCACCTGGCCCAGCTACCACCTGGCCCAGCCACCACCTGGCCCAGCCACCACCACCTGGCCCAGCCACCACCACCTGGCCCAGCCACCACCACCTGGTCCAGCCACCAGCTGGCTCAGCCACCTGTCTCATCCTACCTGGTTTGTGTTGCTGGGGCCTCGTTCTTGCATCCAACACATGCACAGTTGGGCAGTATTGAAGGACTCACTAAAACCCTTAAACACACTCCTTTACTGTTTCCTTGAAGTGTTTCAACACACTCAGACACTCGCCCTCACTGTTTCCTTGAAGTCTTTCAACATAAACTTATATTTTAATTATCCATCCTGTCCAGCAAGTAAGGCAGGCGCTCCACAATATTGGAAAGTCAGAAGAACAGGTTCCAATCTGTTGGATTGAAAGCTATATCGACCCCCCTGATCGATAGACTGAGAGAGTAGATACAGAAATAGAAGCAGCAAAAAATACAGATAGCCTATGAAACCTGCGATGGCTGACTGTAATAGATATTCTATTACAGGCAATTGTAAAGCTGAAATAGCAAATGCCAGTGGATATAGATATGAAGCAATTTCCACAGGTAGAGAAAACTTGAAGCCCTGACACCTTTCACTAATAATTGGTCATGATCTAGCAATCAATATCCACTTTCACCTTTGCTTTGCCTGTACATATATACTCGAGTATCCCCCCAAAAAAAATTGAAACTCTCTCACCTTCAAGAATGCAGTAATTCTAATCAGGTTAGTAGAGTGGTCTATCCTAATTGATACCTGGGGGGGGACACTTGTGTCAAAGGTGGTTGTCTCCATGTGTCAGGCGAGCTGTACCAGAGACACATGTATCCAAGGTAACTGGACCCGAGCCTAAAAAATATAAGGCCTTGCGTAGGGGGATACTTTTTCTTATCAGACTGTGGTGGAGATGGGAAGGGAAGTCGATCCTTGATATCTCACCACTAAGTGATGCTGAGTCTGTAGGAGCAGCATCCATCTAGGAGCTGGAGCTGTTCCTAAGATGTACGGGCTCACCATAGACCGTGCTACTTGGAACTTTGTTCCAGGTAGCGAATCTTTAACAACAACAACATCCTAAGATGACACATATAAGTCTCAGTAGGAAAAGCGTATATATGTGGTCATATAATATCATATAATAGTTCCTATATATCATAGGAACAGATATATATAGTCCCTACAAGAGTCATGCTCTCTGGTGTGGTATGTGTGTGGGAGGGGGGGCGGGGGGAGATTGGACCCTCACACCTGGGCTGAAGCAACAGGTGTGTGTGTGTGTGGGGGGTTGGAGGGGGGGGGGGTAGCTGGTGTGGGCGTAGCATTGTAAGATCATGAACAGTTAGTCCAAGCCTGGTTCACTACCTCTTGGGTGACGCCTCTTAACTTTCTTCAGGTGACCTTAAGTGACCAAACAGCAAATTCACCAATTTGCTGTCTAATTTCCTCGCGTGTGATTCGCTAATTTACGTTCTAATTTAGTAGCAAATTATTTACAGTTTACATTCTAATTAGTTTTTTTCACTCGCAAATTCATCACTAACCTTCAGTATTTTTTTACATTTTAATTTACAATTTGTAGTTTTTTCCCACTTGCGTCGACTTTTTTTTTAGTTTTTTGATTATTTACAAATCTTCGGTACTCATTTACAAATGTTTTACTTCGTAGTTAAAGAAAATGCGTTTCTCCTGTAAATTATATATGGTGGAGTAAGATAAGATTAGAGGAGAAACCTCTATTATTAAAGCAAATAATCTGGGATAGGCCTGAGGGAAAGGAATGGTTCCCAACCACTTAGACCGTTGGGAATCGAACGCCGATCTGCAAGTAACGGGGGGGGGGGGGGGGGGGGGGGTCGTTGTACCGACCAACACAAGTGGT
>NW_025571065.1:7500-95000 GCF_020424385.1 Procambarus clarkii | reverse complement strand
TAGGTAACCCCCCCCCCCCCTCCCCTAGATCTGTGTCTTCAGTGGACCCGGTCATCTGTGGAATACTGTTACCCCTTACAGTGTAACCTCACTGTACTACAGTGTCACAACTACTATTGTAGTTGAATATGTGTGATTTACAGTTTTTAGTGGACCTCAGACGCAAGGGCCATTATGAATCAAAGTCCAACACAAGCGAAGGTGAAAATCTCATGTTTACTTCATTCACTTCTATAAGATATGACACATACCTGGTTGATACCTGGTTGATGGGGTTCTGGGAGTTCTTCTACTCCCCAAGCCCGGCCCGAGGCCAGGCTCGACTTGTGAGAGTTTGGTCCACCAGGCTGTTGCTGGTGGTTGCATGACACCTCTTTTGACACCTTATTTCAATGTCACACTTTGTAAATCTGCAAAATCATACTGAACATATTACATGAAATTTTTGAGGATATGGGGAATATAACACTGTGTTTGTATATTAAATTGTGTATAAAGTGTGAGGATTTGTGTGTATTTTAACAATAGTGTGAGGTTATGTGAGTGTGTGTGTGTGTGTATTTTAACAATAGTGTGAGGTTATGTGAGTGTGTGTGTGTGTATTTTAACAATAGTGTGAGGTTATGTGAGTGTGTGTGTGTGTGTATTTTAACAATAGTGTGAGGTTATGTGAGTGTGTGTGTGTGTATTGAGAGCAGTGTATATCAGCCATCATCTTCCATTAACAGTCTAATACACAGGACATGTCAGTCAAGCTACCTCACTGGACAGACTGTAGCAGAGTACATATGTCAGTCAAGCTACCTCACTGGACAGACTGTAGCAGAGTACATACGTCAGTCAAGCCGCTACTTTTGACAGTCATATAGCTTCAATTTCCTCCCCTTCAATGACGGGCGGGGAAAGGAATGGTGCCTCAACCACTTGGGCTGGACGGTAGAGCGACGGTCGTGCTTCATGCAGATCGACGTTCAATCCCCCGACCGTCCAAGTATTTGAGGCACCATTCCTTTCCCCTCGTCCCATCCCAAATCCTTATCCTGACCCCTTCCCAGTGCTATATAGTCGTAATAGCTTGGCCCTTTCCCTTCATAATTCCTTCCCCTTCAATTCTAGCCCCATCCTTTCCCCAAGTATTCCCCTTCGTTGTAATAGCCAAGACATGCAGATATCCCCCACCAGAGCTCGATACCCCTATTCTCAAGGCCACACTGGCGCCACACACACTATTACCAACACGGAGTAAAGCCATTTTTTACTGTCCAATGCGATAGTGAACACTTCGCAAAATATAATTCAATTTACGCTTCTGACACCTGCTTGGCAGCACACACCTTGCATGATGCACACGGCGACGATCAAACACCACAATACTAACACGGAACGTCACCACCAACGCTGCTGGCTATTGAACACACTGCACCAGGTGTGTGTAGGGGTGTGTGCATGTGCACCAGGTGTGTGTGCAGGTGCACCAGGTGTGTGTGCAGGTGCACCAGGTGTGTGTGCAGGTGCACCAGGTGTGTGTGCAGGTGCACCAGGTGAGTGTAGGTGCACCAGGTGTGTGCAGGTGCACCAGGTGTGTGTAGGTGTGTGCAGGTGCACCAGGTGTGTGTGCAGGTGCACCAGGTGTGTGTGCAGGTGCACCAGGTGTGTGTGCAGGTGCACCAGGTGAGTGTAGGTGCACCAGGTGTGTGCAGGTGCACCAGGTGTGTGTAGGTGTGTGCAGGTGCACCAGGTGTGTGTAGGTGCACCAGGTGTGTGTAGGTGTGTGCAGGTGCACCAGGTGTGTGTAGGTGTGTGTGCAGGTGCACCAGGTGTGTGTGCAGGTGCAAGGTGTATGCAGGTGTGTCCAGGTGTGTGTTCCACACACAGGACAAAATAAGATATATTAGAGCTCCCTGTAGCTTTCAACTGGCCAATCCCCGTGTCAGGTGGTCTGTCAGAGAAGTGATTGACTGATTGCCCAAGCATGTGTCAACTCTCATTAACTATTAATCAAGCGAGTTCAGGAAGTGTTCAACAGTGTGATTGAAGCTTCATCATATATTCCCCAATTGAAGCGATAACAAGTCGATTCATATTTACAACACCCCTTAGCAAACCAGGACCCCTCGACAAGCCACCGGCTTCCTGTCCCTGACGACGTCGAGACCACTTTAGATTAATTTCCCCTCAGGTAAATACAGGTAATGTTTAAAATAGCCAGTGGACTACCTGCTTATAACCTCCAGTAGAATATATGTTTTTGTATACACCTGCCAGCTTGGTAATTTGCTACGGGTCTCTGCAGGTAATTAAGCCCGAGAGGTAATTATGTAGGCAGCTTAGAGCTTCTCGTATTATCCTGTAGACAGCTTAGCCTGTGTCAGCTTTATCTGGCGACGTGTTACTTTGGTACTTTGTAAATAACTTATTCTGTATCAAGGTACTTTGTAAATAACTTATTCTGTATCAAGGGACTTTGTAAATAACTTATTCTGTATCAAGGGACTTTGTAAATAACTTATTCTGTATCAAGGTACTTTGTAAATAACTTATTCTATATATAGGCTATATATATTGGTTAGGTTAGGTGTTCAGGTTCTGTTGGCGATTATTTGTATTTGTAGTACGTGGGTGAAGCATTTACAGCGTTGTGGTTCGAACACAATTCGCCAGTGAAGCACTTGTTCCGGAAGCGTTCGAACGCCATCAGTTGTGAGTCGTGTGTAAACCGTTTATCATTGATAAACAGCGGGTTTGGCGGGTGCATGGAATGGACTTTGGCCCTTTGTTTATGAGGACGTGCTGGAAACAAAGAGGTGCGATTTGAACACAGGAAGAGAGGCACTGAAGCAATTTGAAGCACTGTTCGACAAAAGTTCGAACGTCAGTTGAGAGTCTTAGGGTTTTTCTTAATTGAACACCGGGTATGTCTCGAAAGATGTGCTCAAAAACACCCATTACTTACATTTCTCCTTTCTGAAAAACTGTCGGAGCTAAAATAAACCTTCCGGTTTACATCCACCAATCCCAGAGGGCCTATAGAAGCCGTCTCGCTCCTCATTGGCTCAGACCTCTTGATTTATGGATGTTGTGGCCACTTAGAGGCTGCCACGTGTCATTCGTCGCTAATTAGTTGAGAAAGTCTAGCTGAGAAGACTTTGAAGTCTCTTAGCGGCCAAGCTTGTATAATGACCAACACACACACACACACACTCACACACACACACACACTCACACACACACACACACACACACACACACACACACACACACACACACACACACACACACACACACACACACACACACACACACACTATTCTAAGTCTATTCTTAGACTAGCCAAACTGCCTATTCTTGGACTAGCCAAACTGCCTATTCTTGGACTAGCCAAATTGCCTATTCTTGGACTAGTCAAAGTGCCTATTCTTGGACTAGCCAAAGTGCCTATTCTTGGACTAGCCAAACTGCCTATTCTTGGACTAGTCAAAGTGCCTATTCTTGGACTAGCCAAAGTGCCTATTCTTGGACTAGCCAAAGTGCCTATTCTTGGACTAGCCAAAGTGCCTATTCTTGGACTAGCCAAAGTGCCTATTCTTGGACTAGCCAAAGTGCCTATTCTTGGACTAGCCAAAGTGCCTATTCTAGGACTAGCCAAAGTGCCTATTCTTGGACTAGCCAAACTGCCTATTCTTAGACTAGCCAAACTGCCTATTCTTGGACTAGCTAAAGTGCCTATTCTTGGACTAGCCAAAGTGCCTATTCTTGGACTAGCCAAAGTGCCTATTCTTAGACTAGCCAAACTGCCTATTCTTGGACTAGCCAAACTGCCTATTCTTGGACTAGCCAAAGTGCCTATTCTTGGACTAGCCAAAGTGCCTATTCTTGGACTAGCCAAAGTGCCTATTCTTGGACTAGCCAAAGTGCCTATTCTTAGACTAGCCAAAGTGCCTATTCTTAGACTAGCCAAAGTGCCTATTCTTGGACTAGCCAAAGTGCCTATTCTTAGACTAGCCAAAGTGCCTATTCTTAGACTAGCCAAAGTGCCTATTCTTGGACTAGCCAAAGTGCCTATTCTTAGACTAGCCAAAGTGCCTATTCTTGGACTAGCCAAAGTGCCTATTCTTGGACTAGCCAAAGTGCCTATTCTTGGACTAGCCAAAGTGCCTATTCTTGGACGGACTAGCCAAAGTGCCTATTCTTGGACTAGCCAAAGTGCCTATTCTTAGACTAGCCAAACTGCCTATTCTTGGACTAGCCAAAGTGCCTATTCTTGGACTAGCCAAACTGCCTATTCTTGGACTAGCCAAAGTGCCTATTCTTGGACTAGCCAAAGTGCCTATTCTTGGACTAGCCAAACTGCCTATTCTTGGACTAGCCAAAGTGCCTATTCTTGGACTAGCCAAAGTGCCTATTCTTGGACTAGCCAAAGTGCCTATTCTTGGACTAGTCAAACTGCCTATTCTTGGACTAGCCAAACTGCCTATTCTTGGACTAGCCAAACTGCCTATTACAATATAATGCCTTTCCAAAGGAGGGCCAAAAAGAAAAAAAAGAAAGGTCAAGCTTCCACTATGGGGGTCGTCGAATGACCCAACTGGCAGGCGCAGGTCGAAGCATTTGGGCTAATTGGTGCAGTTACTGGAATACTGATTGTCAGAGAGACTCGGTTCGTATCCTCTTGATTAGTGGTCGGCTCCTGATTGCCATATGTGGAGTGGCTTTGTGACCTAGGGATCACTGAACACCTTGTTGCTGCTTCTGCTGCTGCTGCTGCTGCTGCTGCTCTGCTGCTGCTGCTTCTGCTGCTGCTGCTGCTTCTGCTGCTGCTGCTGCTTCTGCTGCTGCTGCTGCTTCTGCTGCTGCTGCTGCTGCTGCTGCTGCTTCTGCTGTTGCTGCTGCTGCTGCTTCTGCTGCTGCTGCTGTTGCTGCTGCTGCTTCTGCTGCTGCTGCTGCTGCTGCTGCTGCTGCTGCTGCTGCTTCTGCTGCTGCTGCTGCTTCTGCTTCTGCTGCTGCTGCTGCTTCTGCTGCTGCTGCTTCTGCTGCTGCTTCTGCTGCTGCTGCTTCTGCTGCTGCTGCTGCTGCTGCTGCTGCTGCTGCTGCTGCTGCTGCTGCTGCTTCTGCTGCTTCTGCTGTGCTTCTGCTGCTTCTGCTGCTGCTGCTTCTGCTGCTGCTGCTGCTTCTGCTTCTGCTGCTTCTGCTGCTGCTGCTTCTGCTGCTGCTGCTGCTGCTTCTGCTGCTGCTGCTGCTGCTGCTGCTGCTTCTGCTGCTGCTGCTGCTGCTGCTTCTGCTTCTGCTGCTGCTTCTGCTTCTGCTTCTGCTGCTTCTGCTTCTGCTGCTGCTACTGTTTCTGCTTCTGCTGCTGCTGCTGCTGCTGCTGCTTCTGCTGCTTCTGCTGCTGCTTCTGCTGCTGCTGCTTCTGCTGCTGCTGCTTCTGCTTCTGCTGCTGCTGCTGCTGCTTCTGCTTCTGCTGCTGCTGCTGCTGCTGCTTCTGCTGCTGCTGCTGCTTCTGCTGCTGCTGCTGCTGCTTCTGCTGCTGCTGCTTCTGCTTCTGCTGCTGCTGCTGCTTCTCTGTACTTGCTTACATGTGGTCCTTCCCAGTTATGTGACTTGGACTGAGTCTGTACCTGCATCTGTAATTTTGGTCATCTGTCAATGTCTCTTCTCTCTCTAATGTGTTCTTGCCTGTGTGTGTTTCTGTTTCTGCATGTGTCTGCTGGCATTAGTCTGTCTGCCTATATTTGCCTGCGTCTGTATCTATCTGCTATGTAAACCGCTTCTCGGTGAATATAAACTTTACTTTGATCCTGTACAATGTTTCAGACTAAAGTATACTTCCTGGCAGGTCAGGAAGCTCTTGGATGGGTGACCTCGGCTGCCCCTCTGAATTTTCCCTGATTGAAGCCCATATATATCCAGCTAGCACAATCTAACTTAGTCATAGTTATGCCCTTAAAATGTAATATTACGAATAAGCGCCGTATTGAAAATATTACCATATCTTGGATTTTGTCCTCTGTCGCCGTGAGGATTATGATAGTTAACGAAGCCTGTTCTGCCACGAAAAGAACTTGTTTTACCCGTTTATTAATGTGTATTATAGTGTAAGTCTCGGTTATTTTCGATATAAAGTTAAGGCAGTTTTGTCTGTTAAGGATAAGATGGTCGTCTTGTAAGTTTAAGGATAAGATGGTCTTGTTGTAAGTTTAAGGATGAGATGGTCGTCTTGTAAGTTTAAGTATGAGATGGTCGTCTTGTAAGTTTAAGGATAAGATGGTCGTCTTGCAAGTTTAAGGATGAGATGGTCGTCTTGTAAGTTTAAGGATGAGATGGTCGTCTTGTAAGTTTAAGGATAAGATGGTCGTCTTGTAAGTTTAAGTATGAGATGGTCGTCTTGTAAGTTTAAGGATGAGATGGTCGTCTTGTAAGTTTAAGTATGAGATGGTCGTCTTGTAAGTTTAAGGATAAGATGGTCGTCTTGTAAGTTTAAGGATAAGATGGTCGTCTTGTAAGTTTAAGGATAAGATGGTCGTCTTGTAAGTTTAAGGATAAGATGGTCGTCTTGTAAGTTTAAGGATGAGCTGGTCTTGTAAGTTTCAGGTCTTAGCACGTGAAGATAAAGGATTCTGTTAACGGCGTCTTGTTGCGCATGCATGACCGCTCCTGTTTATATTCATCCTAACTCATTCGCCTGAAACAATTCATTGATTCAACGTCTAATATGCAGATGATGAGTCACAATAACGTGGCTGAAGAATGTTGACCAGACCACACACTAGAAGGTGAAGGGACGACGACGTTTCGGTCCGTCCTGGACCATTCTCAAGTCGATTTGTGTGTCTCAAGTCTCAAGTCACACAATCGACTTGAGAATGGTCCAGGACGGACCGAAAAGTCGTCGTCCCTTCACCTTCTAGTGTGTGGTTGGACTTGATACACACAATCGACTTGAGAATGGTCCAGGTCGGACCGAAACGTCGTCGTCCCTTCACCTTCTAGTGTGTGGTCTGGTCATCAGCGTCTAGTAGTTCCGGTAATTTGTTGTATATATCTTCAAAAATTGGCCACCCGATGTGTCTGATTAGATAAGTATTTTCTAAGTTAAAATTATCACCAAGTCCTCGAAATGTTAAGTATATTATTTTCATTTTTTTTTGTCTTTGATTATACCCAGCTCGTATGAACGGAATGCATAAGGTTTATATATTAGTGTGGTATGTTTGTCTGGGTATGTTAGCCTGGGTATGTTAGCTTGGGTATGTTAGCCTGGGTATGTTAGCTTGGGTATATTAGCTTGGGTATATTAGCCTGGGTATATTAGCTTGGGTATATTAGCCTGGGTATATTAGCTTGGGTATATTAGCTTGGGTATATTAGCCTGGGTATATTAGCCTGGGTATATTAGCTTGGGTATATTAGCTTGGGTATATTAGCTTGGGTATATTAGCTTGGGTATATTAGCTTGGGTATATTAGCCTGGGTATATTAGCTTGGGTATATTAGCCTGGGTATATTAGCTTGGGTATATTAGCTTGGGTATTTTGGTTTAATTGTCATCTTTATCGTTTAAACTTGATATACCCTCATGAGAACTTTTTCCGGTTTTCAGGGGCGGAACGTGCCCATGAAATGCCCAGAATGTGAATGCATTTTATGCATCTTAACTCGATAGATCTATCAATAATACAATTTGTTTTTCATACCTCATCAATTTGCATTGAAGATAAGAAAACGCAGCGCTGGGATAGGACTTTTGGTCGATGTATTTTCGATGTATCTTTGGACTTTTGGACGATGCAGGTGTATTTTCTTTATTAGTATTAGTGTATTAATTTATTAGACTTTAGTATTTGTTCAATCTGTTCTTAAAAGTCACCGAAATGTTCATTTCAATGACACTATTTGGCTGACTGTTCCACCAGTTCAACCCAATCGTCAATACACTTGTTAATGAATCCATCCACCCTCTGTTTGTTCACCCAAAATCCACCCTCTTGTTCACCCCCCCCCCTCTCATCCACCCAACACCCACCGACCAGTCAACCAATACACCCGTTCAACAGTTCACTTGATCACCCATCTACAAATCAGTTGCCAAGCCAATTTAAATCCATTGTTTCAAGTTCTGTCTAGAATTAACAGCATACCAAGTATATCGTAAATTATGTGTATGTCGCATCTAGCCGTGCTCTATAATCACTCTATGTCGCATCTAGCCGTGCTCTATAATCACTCTATGTCGCATCTAGCCGTGCTCTATAATCACTCTATGTCGCATCTAGCCGTGCTCTATAATCACTCTATGTCGCATCTAGCCGTGCTTTATAATCACTCTATGTCGCATCTAGCCGTGCTCTATAATCACTCTATGTCGCATCTAGCCGTGCTCTATAATCACTCTGTGTCGCATCTAGCCGTGCTCTATAATCACTCTATGTCGCATCTAGCCGTGCTCTATAATCACTCTATGTCGCATCTAGCCGTGCTCTATAATCACTCTATGTCGCATCTAGCCGTGCTCTATAATCACTCTGTGTCGCATCTAGCCGTGCTCTATAATCACTCTGTGTCGCATCTAGCCGTGCTCTATAATCACTCTATCCTTCACTCTGCGTCTCTGAGACCAACCCGTTCTCGCACTTGCTTTTTGTCAATATTGGCTTATTTAATAAGTGCATATGTGACATACAAATTGAATGTGAATATTTTAGTTTACCTTGAAAAGCTTCCTAGAAAACATCGACCTCACCTAACCTTCTTAGTATGTTAAGATAAGCATCTTATTGCTTCTTAATTACAATTATTACTTAACCTATACCGTTGATAGGTTAAGTAATAATTGTAAATAAGAAGCAATAAGATGCTTATCTTAATATACCAAGAAGGTTAGGTGAGGTCGGTGTTTTCTATGAAGCATTTCAAGGTAAACTAAAATATTCACAATCAATTAGTATGTCACATATGCACTTATTAAATAAGCCAATATTGACTATACGAAAGTGCGGATTGGTATAAACGCAGGCAAGTGGATTACTGTTTGTATCCAGACACATACACGTGCTTGTGTCCATAGATTCTGACGAATCATTGGCCCAAACGACCACTATGCAATCGGATTGATCAACGTGCCAAGAGCAGGTTAACATGTACTTCTATCTATCTATCCCTGTATTATCTATCCCTGTATTATCTATCCCTGTATTATCTATCCCTGTATTATCTATCCCTGTATTATCTATCCCTGTATTAAAAATAAGCCCACGTCTGCATTGAATTGCATTTGCCACTTCTCTCCCAAACTTGACCCTTATTGAGGGGCTCCTGCTGGGTCATAATTATCTCATGAATTTATAATGCAGGTTGTTATGAGTCTTTTTTTTTTTTATTATTTTCTACCACAGACGTGGCCAGACATTTACAATGCTAACCAGCATATATACATTTTCTTCTGTCCTCCATGGACAGGGTTAGAGATGTGTTAAACATATAGTTCAAGGGTTTATTGAACACTCAACCACAGATGGTGATTCGGTGCTTTTAAAATGCTAGGAAGGCCTCGGGGCAAGTCCTCTCGCTGCTCTACTTGTGATGCTGTGACTCCTACAGCATCATCATCTGTCTATCTCAATGCTGTCGTATACTTAAACACCTGTGACATGCATTTCCGGGCTCACCATAGCCCGTGCTACATGGACACTTCCTTCTGAGTAGGTAAATCTATAACAATAACATGCATTTCAACTTTTATCCACTCTGGCCAAGGTGTGTCGAAATACCTTCTCTCTCTCTCTTCCTCCTCCTTTTGTAATGTCGATATACACAATGTTATAATGGGTTCCCCCTTCAAGATGCAACGGTATGCAACGGTGGGTTAGATTCATTAGACAAGAGTGCTGCTCACTCGTAAATGGCGTCTTCCTCTCAATGTTGACATCAATTTACGATGCTGCAGATGTTTACGGACCTCGAGTTGGGTGTTTTTGGAAGCTCTATGTAGAGGAGCATAGAGCTGTGAAGAGCTTTTGGAAGCTCTATGTAGAGGAGCATAGAGCTGTGAAGAGCTTTTGGAAGCTCTATGTAGCCTCTTTAGGCTGCGTGTTCAGCTGGTGTGGTGCTAGAGGGTGTAGAGCGCTCTAATGGTCCTCTTTAGTTGAACTGAGTCTCTATTTGGAGATCTAGACCTATTTATTGACTCCTATTCACTGAATTTACACTCTTTTACATTATTTTTGTACTAACAAAAACAAATCTTCAGGATTTCAGTTCTTTTAATTTCAAATTCTGACACTTTATACATTATAAAACTTATTATTATTGAGAAACTCAGAGCCGTGGGGAGGATTCGAACCAATGCTCTGGGTACTCCCAAACAAACGCCTTAGACCACTACACCACGACATGGTAATAGGCGTTGTAACCTGGGATTCAATGTTTTTTTAACATTTCGTGATGTAGTGGTCTAAGGCGGTTGCTTGGAAGTACCTAGAACATAGGTTCGAATCCTCCTTCACGGCTCCTACTGATTTTGTCAGATGGATACATGATGTTAATGTGATTTCGTGTGTTGTAATTTGTGTTGTAGTTGTTAAAGCAACAACAACAATGACGATAAAGATAAATACAACTGTAGTATAGTTATACTGAATAATTTTCATAATTAGAGGTTTTGTCTTTTATGTTAGCCTAATGTATAGCTTCTAATGTTAGGCTTGCCTCTTGTATGTGTAAGGCTTGTCACTCACATATGTGACCCCTCCTATAATATATATATATATATATATATATATATATATATATATATATATATATATATATATATATATATATATATATATATATATATATATATATATATACACCAAGCATAGATCTTAACTACAGACCTGCCTCTTCCAAACATAGTTTCCTCTCTACAAACATACAGTTATACGGTCTAATATTGTTACCCCTATACTGACCATTCTTCAACAGCCACACCTGACTACCCATTCTGTACAGACTACCCCCCAACCCACCCCCCCCCATTCTCCTTCAGCACAAGACCCCACAGACAAAGACCCCCACAGACTCTTCTTCCCATCCCCCATACCTCAGTCTCACGATCACAGTCCTCAATTTTTTTTCGACCTCTTCTCTCCCCCGACGACACGACCTGTCCTCTCCTCCGGTGGCCCTATCTTGAGGTTATCTTGAGGTTATCTTGAGTTGATTTCGGGGCTTTTAGTGTCCCCGCGGCCCGGTCCTTGACCAGGCCTCCACCCCCAGGAAGCAGCCCGTGACAGCTGACTAACACCCAGGTACCTATTTACTGCTAGGTAACAGGGGCATTCAAGGTGAAAGAAACTTTGCCCATTTGTTTCTGCCTCGTGCGGGAATCGAACCCGCGCCACAGAATTACGAGTCCTGCGCGCTATCCACCAGGCTACGAGGCCCCTGGAGGCATAACCACCTGACACAACCACTTGACAGCACCACCACCACCTGACACACGCATGACAGCCGTCAACCACCCGCCCAAGCGCTGTGCCATAAGGAACAAAAATGACCCGCAAGATTCCAACCGATTTCTTTTGAGGTGCTTAATTAAACCATTTTCATTTTTCATTTTTTTTTTTTCATTTTTCAGTTTCAATTTTTCACCCCCCAACTGAGCCCCTCTATCCTTCTCAGGCTACTATTAAGGACAACATTTTCTCCCTAACCTATTCTACCTTTTATGCCTATTATACCTATTCTTCCCTATTGGTGGGGGGGGGGAGGGGGGGGGGGGTGATACTGGGCAGTTTGCCCACTGACCATCTAGAGCAGGGAACCACAGCCCCAAATATTCCTGACCTGTTTGAGGCGGTCGGGATTATTGGACTCGGGCCCACAAGAAATGAATGGACAGGAGGAAATCAGGTCTAGCCAACAGGTTCTCATAGGGTCGTTAACCTCACTAGCCCGCGCCTCCACCCTCGCTCTTATTGCTCAAGGTGTTCCTCTCTCTCTCTCTCTCTCTCTCTCTCTCTCTCTCTCTCTCTCTCTCTCTCTCTCTCTCTCTCTCTCTCTCTCTCTCTCTCTCTCTCTCTCTCTCTCTCTCTCTCTCTCAGGGTCCATCTCCACTGGACCATATATCTCTGATGCACTGTATGCCCATTCTGTGTCGCCCGGGTGAGTAGCGGTTATCTTCTTGAGGTTATCTTGAGATGATTTCGGGGCTTTTAGTGTCCCCGCGGCCCGGTCCTCGACCAGGCCTCCACCCCCAGGAAGCAGCCCGTGACAGCTGACTAACACCCAGGCACCTATTTTACTGCTAGATAACAGGGGCATAGGGTGAAAGAAACTCTGTCCATTGGTTCTCGCCGGCGTCCGGGATCGACCCCGGGACCACAGGATCACAAGTCCCGCGTGCTGTCCGCTCGGCCGACCGGCGGTGACAATAACTAGTCAATTGTAGTCAATACTTGTAGTCAATACTTTGTAGTCAATACAACTAGTCAATACTTGCCCGAAACGCATTGCGTAATAGTGGCTTCAGGCATTGTATGTACTAGCTCTATCTATATATCAATCCATTAATGTAACATCACTTGTATGTATGTACCTTACCTGAATATACATATTTATTTATTTATTTATTAATTGCAGGTCAAGACTAGACTCTACCGGGATTTACTAGCCAATGTCAGCCTTCCTATCCATCTTTCCTATCCATCTTCATCCACGGGGGGAGCCGAGCGGACAGCACGCTGGACTTGTGATCCTGTGGTCCTGGGTTCGATCCCAGGCGCCGGCGAGAAACAATGGGCAAAGTTTCTTTCATCCTATGCCCCTGTTACCTAGCAGTAAAATAGGTACCTGGATGTTAGTCAGCTGTCACGGGCTGCTTCCTGGGGGTGGAGGCCTGGTCGAGGACCGGGCCGCGGGGACACTAATGCCCCGAAATCATCTCAAGATAACCTCAAGATAACCTCCTATGCCCCTGTTACCTAGCAGTAAAATAGGTACCTGGGTGTTAGTCAGCTGTCACGGGCTGCTTCCTGGGGGTGGAGGCCTGGTCGAGGACCGGGCTGCGGGGACACTAATGCCCCGAAATCATCTCAAGATAACCTCAAGATAACGGGTGAACTCCTCCTCCTGGTCGAAGAACCATTAAGTTATATAGTTCGCTAGTGTAGTGGATTGGGCAGTTAGGGGCGAGTTGCAACCCACTAATGCATGTTAAGTCTCCCTTAAGTTAAGTCTCTCTAACCTAACCTAACCTAACCTAACCTAATCTAACCTAACCTAACCTAATCTAACCTAACCTAACCTAACCTAACCTAATCTAACCTAACCTAACCTAACCTAACCTAACCTAATCTAACCTAACCTAACCTAATCTAACCTAACCTAACCTAATCTAACCTAACCTAATCTAACCTAACCTAACCTAACCGTATCTGATTGCGCTGACTTTAATTGGCGTTAGAGATGGTTTAGCTGTATAATAGTCAAAATTGGCCAAATGCGCCGCTTAATCTTATTTTTTGGGTCGTGATATTTATAAGGAGTGAGTCAAAGTCTGTCTTGACAACTGTTTTGATCACAGGGAAGACTGCTTGACAGCTGGTGGAGGGACCAGATCACAGGGAAGACTCCTTGACAGCTGGTAGGGGGGACCAGACCACAGAGAAGACTCCTTGACAGCTGGTAAGGGGACGAGACCACAGGGAAGCCTCCTTGACAGCTGGTAGGGAGGACCAGACCACAGAAAAGACTCCTTGACAGCTGGTAGGGGAGGACCAGATCACAAGAAAGACTCCTTGACAGCTAGTAAGGAGACGAGACCACAGGGAAGCCTCCTTGACAGCTGGTAGGGGGGACGAGACCACAGGGAAGACTCCTTGACAGCTGGTAGGGGGGATCAGACCACAGAGAAGACTCCTTGACAGCTGGTAAGGGGACGAGACCACAGGGAAGCCTCCTTGACAGCTGGTAAGGGGACGAGACCACAGGGAAGCCCCCTTGACAGCTGGTAAGGGGACGAGACCACAGGGAAGCCTCCTTGACAGCTGGTAGGGGGGACCAGACCACAGGGAAGCCTCCTTGTCAACTGGTAAGGGGACGAGACCACAGGGAAGCCTCCTTGACAGCTGGTAGGGGGGACCAGACCACAGGGAAGCCTCCTTGACAGCTGGTAAGGGGACGAGACCACAGGGAAGCCTCCTTGACAGCTGGGGGGACCAGACCACAGGGAAGCCTCCTTGACAGTAGGGGGGACCAGACCACAGGGAAGCCTCCTTGACAGCTGGTGGGGGACCAGACCACAGGGAAGCCTCCTTGACAGCTGGTAGGGGGGACCAGACCACAGAAAAGACTCCTTTGACAGCTGGTGGGGGACCAGACGACAGGGAAGCCTCCTTGACAGCTGGTAGGGGGGACCAGACCACAGAAAAGACTCCTTTGACAGCTGGTGGGGGACCAGACCACAGGGAAGACTCCTTGACAGCTGGCAGGGGACTTGATCTCACTGAGGAACGATCAGATCCCACTACATGAGCTGAAGAGGTAGTCGACCCCACCACCACAGTGCCTGAAGCGTCCAGTAACTTACGAATGAAGCCTCCTCCCCCCCCCCCCCCCCCCCCCAGCCACTTGGACTGGACGGTAGAGCGACGGTCTCGCTTCGTGCAGGTCGTCGTTCGATCCCCGACCGTCCAAGTGGTTGGGCACCGTTCTTTCCCCTCCCCCGTCCCATCCCAAACCCTTATCCTGACCCCTTCCTAGTGCTATATAGTCGTAATGGCTTGGTGCTTTCCCCCTGATAGTTCCCTTCCCCCCCCCCCCCTGAGTCATATCAACCCGGTCGGCCAAGTATCAAGGGAGCCGGTCGGCCGAGCGGACAGCACGCTGGACTTATGATCCTGTGGTCCTGGGTTCGATGCCAGGCGCCGGCGAGAAACAATGGGCAGAGTTTCTTTCACCCTATGCCCCTGTTACCTAGCTGTAAAATAGGTACCTGGGTGTTAGTCAGCTGTCACGGGCTGCTTCCTGGGGGTGGAGGCCTGGTCGAGGACCGGGCCGCGGGGACACTAAGCCCCGAAATCATCTCAAGATAACATCTCAAGATAACATCTCAAGATAACCCACTGCTTATATTTAGCCAATATTTTACTGACCACGTTTTACTGATTCAGTAAAATATTGAATAAATAAAAAAATAAAAATTTACACGTTTGCTGGCTTATCTTGAGGTTATCTTGAGATGATTTCGGGGCTTTAGTGTCCCCGCGGCCCGGTCCTCGACCAGGCCTCCACCCCCCAGGAAGCAGCCCGTGACAGCTGACTAACACCCAGGTACCTATTTACTGCTAGGTAACAGGGGCATTCAGGGTGAAAGAAACTTTGCCCATTTGTTTCTGCCTAGTGCGGGAATCGAACCCGCGCCACAGAATTACGAGTCCTGCGCGCTATCCACCAGGCTACGAGGCCCCCCGAGGCTTCAAGAAATACGTGTCATTGTATTCTTCAGGATCCAAGATGACTATCAGCATCTTTAGGATGATGTTAGTCAGTCTGCTGTGATGCGGTGGTTATCTTGAGGGGGTTATCTTGAGATGATTTCGGGGCTTAGCGTCCCCGCGGCCCGGTCCTCGACCAGACCTCCTTTTCTTAAACAGGCCTCCGTTGAGTCTTAACAGCATCCCAAAGATTTGTTCTGACAAATGGGATGCTGACAGATTTGTTCAGCATCCCAAACTTTCTGGTACACAGAAATAGGTCGCCATTACCGTTCAATTACACAGTTCTCACAGTTTTATTACACATATTTCACCGTAGGGAGCAGTGAAGTTGGAGGTAATAGTGTACTGGGTTACCTTGAGGTGCTTCCGGGGTTTAGTGTCCCCGCGGCCCGGTCGTCGACCAGGCCTCCTGGTTGCTGGACTGATCAACCAGGCTGTTGAACGCGGCTGCTCGCAGCCTGACGTATGAGTCACAATCATCACAGTCACCAATTATGGAATCATATCTGTCCTGTATTAAAAGCTTAACCTCTGTTCATTCTCTCTTGACTTTATACCTCCAAGGAGTGCCGGACCAACCGGGCTGTGGTGGGTATGTGGGCCTGCGGGCCGCTCCAAGCAACAGCCTAGTGGACCAAACTCTCACAAGTCAAGCCTGGCTACGGGCCGGGCTTGGGGAGTAGAAGAACTCCCAGAACCCCATCAACCAGGTATATGTGGGCCTGCGGGCCGCTCCAAGCAACAGCCTGGTGGACCAAACTCTCACAAGTTAAGCCTGGCCACGGGCCGGGCTTGGGGAGTAGAAGAACTCCCAGAACCCCATCAACCAGGTATATGTGGGCCTGCGGGCCGCTCCAAGCAACAGCCTAGTGGACCAAACTCTCACAAGTCAAGCCTGGCCTCGGGCCGGGCTTGGGAAGTAGAAGAACTCCCAGAACCCCATCAACCAGGTATATGTGGGCCTGCGGGCCGCTCCAAGCAACAGCCTAGTGGACCAAACTCTCACAAGTCAAGCCTGGCCTCGGGCCGGGCTTGGGGAGTAGAAGAACTCCCAGAACCCCATCAACCAGGTATATGTGGGCCTGCGGGCCGCTCCAAGCAACAGCCTAGTGGACCAAACTCTCACAAGTCAAGCCTGGCCACGGGCCGGGCTTGGGGAGTAGAAGAACTCCCAGAACCCCATCAACCAGGTATCAACCAGGTATCAACCAGGTATCAACCAGATCATAATTGAGAACATATCATTAAAACCTTTTCCGGGTGCATTGTCTGTTTTTAAAGCGAGCGATTTGGGTTACAAGGAAAGAGAGAGAGACAGTGCCTTAATCACAGCCCCTTAAGCGGGTGTTTTCAAGCGCCTTCCCCCCGAGGCGAGATTAAGAGCGCTCAAGAGAGTGGAGGAGCAGGGAGGGGGGGGGGGGGGGAATTAACTATCATTGCTCATCAATATTCCATCTCCAACCTCCTGCCCATCTAACTGGCTTTGCCTATACAGGTTTTAAGTTACTCGTCGACCCGGCCTCTTGCCAAGTGCAGATGATACATGGCTACAAGAAAGCATTGTATGCTACCAGAGGGAGCCGGTCGGCCGAGCGGACAGCACACACTGGACTTGTGATCCTATGGTCCCGGGTTCGATCCCGGGCGCCGGCGAGAAACAATGGGCAGAGTTTTTTTCACCCTATGCCCCTGTTACCTAGCAGTAAAATAGGTACCTGGGTGTTAGTCAGCTGTCACGGGCTGCTTCCTGGGGGTGGAGGCCTGGTCGAGGACCGGGCTGCGGGGACACTAAAGCCCCGAAATCATCTCAAGATAACCTCAAGATATCCAGCTACAGCCAAACGCTGAGCTTAATCCTCTGTCTTAATCGTAAATTACAAACACACACATTTGGTCAATATTTTGAGGGTTTTTAATAGCATCTTTATCTGGTTTTCTCACGATATTCTCCTTATCTTTATCTGGTTTTCTCACGTTATTCTCCTTATCTTTATCTGGTTTTCTCACGTTATTCTCCTTATCTTTATCTGGTTTTCTCACGTTATTCTCCTTATCTTTATCTGGTTTTCTCTATTCTTCTTTCTCGTTTATCTCCTCTCTCCTGCGTGTTATTCCTTCCTCTTCTCTACCTTCCAAACATCTTCATCTGTTGTAAGCGGCGGACTGATCTTTGTCGCTGTGTTATGAAGTCTTTATACCGACCCTTTGAGACGTCATCTCCGGGAATGTCTGGATGCTGATGGATGATGCCGCTCCCAGCTGACCGGACAGGTGTACAAGGGATGCTCGTTGTATACCCAAGGTAGACTAGTGGGGGTATACTGGGTTTACCAGGAGGGGTTTGAAGGGTAGAATGGTGGGTATTATGGGTTACTAGGAGGGGTTTTGAAGGGTTGAGATGCTCTATTATGATACTGAAGTGCAAATGACACCAGTCTTGAGGTTATTTTGATATGATTTCGGGGCTTTAGTGTCCCCGCGGCCCGGTCCTCGACCAGGCCTCCACCCCCAGGAAGCAGCCCGTGACAGCTGACTAACACCCAGGTACCTATTTACTGCTAGGTAGCAGGGACATCAGGGTGAAAGAAACTCTGCCCATTGTTTCTCGCCGGCGCCCGGTATTGAACCCGGGATCATGCGTCCAGTGTTCTGTCCGCTCAGCCACCGGCTCCTCCCAAGGGTTAAATAAGGTCAAATGAAGGATATTTCAGGCATTAAGTTAAAGATTATTGCTTGGAACCCACATTTACACCTCTATATACCTGGACTATTCTACTTGACCGAGGCTCAGTGGTGGTGAGTGTTTTGTGCTTGACGGCACAGTAGGCCTACTGTCAAAGACATCACAGTAGGCCTGCTGTCAAAGACGGCACAGTAGGCCTGCTATCAAAGACGGCACAGTAGGCCTGCTATCAAAGACGGCACAGTAGGCCTGCTGTCAAAGACGGCACAGTAGGCCTGCTATCAAAGACGGCACAGTAGGCCTGCTATCAAAGACGGCACAGTAGGCCTGCTGTCAAAGACGGCACAGTAGGCCTGCTGTCAAAGACGGCACAGTAGGCCTGCTGTCCAAGACGGCACAGTAGGCCTGCTGTCAAAGACGGCACAGTAGGCCTGCTGTCAAAGACGGCACAGTAGGCCTGCTGTCAAAGACGGCACAGTAGGCCTGCTGTCAAAGACGGCACAGTAGGCCTGCTATCAAAGACGGCACAGTAGGCCTGCTGTCAAAGACGGCACAGTAGGCCTGCTATCAAAGACGGCACAGTAGGCCTACTGTCAAAGACATCACAGTAGGCCTGCTGTCAAAGACGGCACAGTAGGCCTGCTATCAAAGACGGCACAGTAGGCCTGCTGTCAAAGACGGCACAGTAGGCCTGCTGTCAAAGACGGCACAGTAGGCCTGCTGTCAAAGACAACACAGTAGCCCTGCTGTCAAAGACGGCACAGTAGGCCTGCTGTCAAAGACGGCACAGTAGGCCTGCTGTCAAAGACGGCACAGTAGCCCTGCTGTCAAAGACGGCACAGTAGGCCTGCTGTCCAAGACGGCACAGTAGGCCTGCTGTCAAAGACGGCACAGTAGGCCTGCTGTCAAAGACGGCACAGTAGGCCTTCATTATCCTCACAAAGTAGTGTGAGGATAATGTGACCTGGATTAGTGTGACCTGGATTAGAGTGATGTTGATCTATAAACTAACTTGGGTTAGTTTTAAAGTCAATATTTCTTAAGGCGATATCACAATCAAGCGATAACATTGCACTCTCTTTTGCCAGTCTCCTCTAAGATAACAACCTGCTATCCTCTTCCACTCTTCGAGGGCCAAACATCATTTTTTTTTTCGTTGATAACTCTTGCTCCTTGTTATTTTTATATTACTTTTTTTAGTGGTTTTTGAGCTCCGCCCTTAAGTTTAAGAGTTCTTAAGTTAAGAGTTCTTAAGTGAACTCTTAAGTTTGGCATTCCTGAGTTAATTACGGCATTAATTATATGTATTTTAGTTATATATAACTGCTCTGTTTTTTGTATATAATAGTATATATAGATAACGTGTGTGTGTGTGTGTGTGTGTGTGTGTGTGTGTGTGTGTGTGTGTGTGTGTGTGTGTGTAGTGTGTGTGTGTGTGTAGTGTGTGTGTGTGTGTGTGTGTGTGTGTGTGTGTACTTAAATAGTTGTGCTTGCGGGGGGTTGAGCGCTGACTCTTTGCACATTAATATTCACAATGTGTGTGTGTGTGTGTGTGTGTACTCACCTATATGTGCTTGCAGGATCGAGCATTGACTCTTGGATCCCGCCTTTCGAGCATCGGTTGTTTACAGCAATGACTCCTGTCCCATTTCCCTATCATACCTGGTTTTAAAATTATGAATAGTATTTGCTTCCACAACCTGTTCCTGAAGTGCATTCCATTTCCCCACTACTCTCACGCTAAAGAAAACTTCCTTACATCTCTGTGACTCATCTGAGTTTCAAGCTTCCATCCATGTCCTCTCGTTCTGTTACTATTCCGTGTGAACATTTCGTCTATGTCCACTCTGTCAATTCCTCTGAGTATCTTATACGTTCCTATCATGTCCCCCCTCTCCCTTCTTCTTTCTAGTGTCGTAAGGCACAGTTCCCTCAGGCGCTCTTCATACCCCATCCCTCGTAGCTCTGGGACGAGTCTCGTTGCAAACCTCTGAACCTTTTCCAGTTTCATTATATGCTTCTTCAGATGGGGACTCCATGATGAGGCGGCATACTCTAAGACTGGCCTTACGTAGGCAGTGTAAAGCGCCCTAAATGCCTCCTTACTTAGGTTTCTGAATGATGTTCTAACTTTTGCCAGTGTAGAGTACGCTGCTGTCGTTATCCTATTAATATGTGCCTCAGGAGATAGATTAGGTGTTACGTCCACCCCCAGGTCTCTTTCACGCGTCGTTACAGGTAGGCTGTTCCCCTTCATTGTGTACTGTCCCTTTGGTCTCCTATCTCCTAGTCCCATTTCCATAACTTTACATTTGCTCGTGTTGAATTCTAGTAGCCATTTCTCTGACCATCTCTGCAATCTGTTCAGGTCCTCTTGGAGGATCCTGCAATCCTCATCTGTCACAACTCTTCTCATCAACTTTGCATCATCCGCAAACATCGACATGTAGGACTCTACGCCTGTAAACATGTCGTTAACATACACAAGAAATAGAATTGGTCCCAGCACCGATCCTTGTGGTACTCCACTTGTTACTGTTCGCCAGTCCGACTTCTCGCCCCTTACCGTAACTCTTTGGCTCCTTCCTGTTAGGTAGTTCCTTATCCATTCTAGGACCTTTCCCCCCACCCCCGCCTGCCTCTCGAGCTTGAACAGCAGTCTCTGTGTGTGTGTGTGTGTGTGTGTGTGTGTGTGTGTGTGTGTGTGTGTGTAGTGTGTGTGTGTGTGTGTGTGTGTGTGTGTGTGTGTGTGTGTGTAGTGTGTGTGTGTGTGTGTGTGTGTGTGTGTGTGTAGTGTGTGTGTGTGTGTGTGTGTGTGTGTGTGTTGTGTGTGTGTGTGTTGTGTGTGTGTGTGTGTGTGTGTGTGTGTGTGTGTGTGTGTGTGTGTGTGTGTGTGTGTGTGTGTGTGTGTGTGGTGTGTGTGTGTGTGTGTGTGTGTGTGTGTGTGTGTGTGTGTGTGTGTGTGTGTGTGTGTGTGTGTGTGTGTGTGTGTGTGTGTGTGTGTGTGTAGTGTGTGTTTACTCACCTAGTTGTGTTTGAGCTGCGGGGGTTGAGCTGTGGCTCTTTGGTCCCGCCTCTCAACCGTCAATCAACAGGTGTACAGGTTCCTGAGCCTATTGGGCTCTATCATATCTACACTTGAAACTGTGTATGGAGTCAGCCTCCACCACATCACTTCCTAATGCATTCCATTTGTCAACCATTTGTGTGTGTGTGTGTGTGTGTGTGTGTGTGTGTGTGTGTGTGTGTGTGTGTGTGTGTGTGTGTGTGTGAAATTTTATTTTTTGATTGTGGTTAATAACAGTTGATTGATTGACAGTAGAGAGGCGGGCCGAAAGAGCAGAGCTCAACCCCCGCGAGAAGATCTAGGTGAATACAACTAGGTGAATACAAGCGTGAAAGCTAGAAGACCTGCAGCCAACACCGGACGTCAAGAAGCACAAAGACTCTAGCTCCTGGGCTCCGTGACAAGAAGAATGGCTCCCACTACCAGACTGTGTGCGAATGTCAACCAAGTTTGAATTAACAATGGGTGGTTTCACCTGGCCATCGACAGCCCATCACAAATGAGAAGCTAATGGGGGGGGGGAGCTCTATAGATGGGAAAGTAATGGCATGGAAGAGAGAAGAAATGGAAAGAATGAAAGGACTAAGGATAGGGAAGGAAGGAACTATCAGAGGAAAGCGCCAAGCCATTACGACTATATGGCACTAGGAAGGGGTCAGGATAAGGATTTGGGATGGGACGGGGGGAAGGAATGGTGTCCACAACCACTTGGACGGT
This sequence comes from Procambarus clarkii, assembly GCF_020424385.1. Taxonomy (NCBI): domain Eukaryota; kingdom Metazoa; phylum Arthropoda; class Malacostraca; order Decapoda; family Cambaridae; genus Procambarus; species Procambarus clarkii. The sequence continues at coordinate 73,057 of NW_025571065.1, read as the reverse complement.
CGGGGGATTGAACGCCGACCTGCATGAAACGAGACCGTCGCTCTACCGTCCAGCCCAAGTGCTTGGGGCTAAGAATAGGGGGGGAAAGGAAAATTGAAATTAAAAGAAAGATTTAAGAGTTGAAGGAGAAAAGATCTAAGACTCTTAAACCAACCCGTCCTTATAATACCACGTCGCATTTGTGACGTATAGTCAACCTAAGGCCCAAAAATCGTCGTGCTAGAAAATGGCAGCGGCTCGCGAAATTGACCATACTGTCCCGTTTTCTGTTTTGGGTCCTCTGGGAGGTTAGGATAAGGGGGGCACTTTAGTACGACAATTTCTTGACGTTGGAGAAACCTTAGGAAGACGGGCTGCTTAAAGATGATGTCGATCGCCCTGATTTTATAGGATCTGCAAAGAAATTATATATATATATATATATATATATATATATATATATATATATATATATATATATATATATATATATATATATATATATATATATATATATATCAAACTGAAAACTCACACCCCAAAAGTGACTCGAATCCATACTGCCAGGAGCACAATGCAACTGGTGTGTACAGGACACCTTATCCACTCGACCATCATGACCGGACAAAAGCTGATGGTAGCCTCGGCTACCCGAAACTGTCACTTCTGGGGTGTGAGTTTTCAGTTGCATATAGTCCTGGGGACCATTCAGGCTTGTTCCCATATATATATATATATATATATATATATATATATATATATATATATATATATATATATATATATATATGCAAAATGACGATCACAAAACACTGATCATTTTATGCGGAAAATCCACAGAGAAATATGAAATGAGGTGAACGTTTCGGCTTGTTAAAGCCTTTGTCAACACCAGACTGACTGCCAGTCTGGTGTTGACAAAGGCTTTAACAAGCCGAAACGTTCACCTCATTTCATATTTCTATATATTTTATATATATATTTATTTCAGGTGGTCGATAGGTCATTGTAAAAGCCAGATGCCCTACCCAACTGTGTTATATCCTTGAAAAAGGAGGAAAAAATAGATAAATAATTTGTATTACAAAAGTATCGCTCCCACTCACGACTTTGAAAGAACAAGGGGTCAGTAGTGTCGTGAGGGGGGGGGAAAGAATAGGGGGTGGGGAATGTCCCCCCCTCCCCCCAGTCCCCCCCACCCTCCCCCACCCCCTCAATCTCCCCTTCCCCCCCACTCTCCCCCCCCACTCTCGATTGTCGTGCTGCGAGGTAAGAATGATTGTTGCGTTACAATTTAAGAATAATTGCCGTGTGGCAGTATAAGAATGATTGTTAGGTTGTCGTGTAAGAATGATGATTGTGTTGGTGTGTGAGAGTGGAGTGATTGTCAAGTAAACATACATTAGGTAGAGTACCCTTGTCTAAGAGCGCTCTTGTCTAAGAGCGCCCTTGTCTAAGAGCGCCCTTGTCTAAGAGCACCCTTGTCTAAGAGCACCCTTGTCTAAGAGCGCCCTTGTCTAAGAGCGCCCTTATCTAAGAGCGCCCTTGTCTAAGAGCGCCCTTGTCTAAGAGCGCCCTTGTCTAAGAGCGCCCTTGTCTAAGAGCGCCCTTGTCTAAGAGCGCCCTTATCTAAGAGCGCCTTTGTCTAAGAGCGCCCTTGTCTAAGAGCGCCCTTGTCTAAGAGCGCCCTTGTCTAAGAGCGCCCTTGTCTAAGAGCGCCCTTATCTAAGAGCGCCCTTATCTAAGAGCACACTCAACTTAAGAGAGCCTTCATCTACGAACGCCCCTCTGGTGACCTGTATTTCTGTGAGACAGTCACGTTAACTTCACGAGATCATTGGCTGCTCTGATTTTATTCAGCTTAGTCGTGTGTGTGATATTAAACGTCTAAGGAACTCGGGCTCACCATAGCCCGTGCTACTTGGAACTTTTCGTTCCAGGTAGCGAATCTTAAACAACAATCTAAGGAAACTAGCTAACATCTCTCAGACGTTTGACAGAATTGCTTTGTAAAACTTATGTATATATGATTTGTAGTGTATTTTATTAAATTAAGATAAAAAAAATGTTTTTTTTCCTACCCCAGTATACGCGCTCTATTTTCTCTGCTCTCTCTCTCTCTCTCTCTCTCTCTCTCTCTCTCTCTCTCTCTCTCTCTCTCTCTCTCTCTCTCTCTCTCTCTCTCTCTCTCTCTCTCTCTCTCTCTCTCTCTCTCACACCACACTTCTCTCTCTCTTCTCCCCTCTCTCTCTCTCTCTCTCTCTCTCTCTCTCTCTCCCCTCTCCTCTCTCTCTCTCTCACTCTCTCCACTCTCTCTCACACTCTCTCACACTCTCTCTCTCTCTCCTCTCTCTCTCTCTCTCTCTCTCTCTCTCTCTCTCTCGCTCTCCTCTCTCTCTCTCTCTCTCTCTCTCTCTCTCTCTCTCACTCTCTCTCACACTCTCTCACACTCTCTCTCTCTCTCTCTCTCTCTCTCTCTCTCTCTCTCTCCTCTCTCTCTCTCTCTCTCTCTCTCTCTCTCTCTCTCTCTCTCTCTCTCTCTTTAAGCATAATGGAGAGCGCTCAAGTTTAAGAATACAAAGTTCTAAAGTGCAAATGAAGTGAGTAGCTTCGCTATCCACTTGAATGAGTGTTGAACCTCGTTAGAGGTGACTGCATGGGGAGGGATAGAGAGTGGATAGCAGGGAGGGTGGGTGGAAAAGAAGCTAACAGGGAGGGACTTAGCTTATCTTAGCTGCCAACACCCACACATGTTGTCAGCAAGGCGGACAGCCCGCCTGCTTTCATACCTCTCACTGTATTTCCCACTTCTAAACTTCCCTTCACCTATGCCTCTCCTTCCTCTTTACTCTCTCTCTCTCTCTCTCTCTCTCTCTCTCTCTCTCTCTCTCTCTCTCTCTCTCTCTCTCTCTCTCTCTCGAAAAAAGGAGGGGATTGAGGGTCGGGAGAAAGCACAGTGTTAGTGTGTGGGGGAGAGAGAGTGAGGTAGGAGATTGAGTAAAGGTATGTAGAGAAAGAAAGGAGGGAGGGGTAAGAAGGAAGAGGGGGAGGGAGAGAGATGGAAAAGGGAGGGGAAGGGGGCTGGGACACAGCAGGGTGGTGGTTGTTGTTTAAGATTTGCTGCCTGGAACAAAAAGTTCCAAGTAGCACGGGCTATGGCGAGCCCGTAGTCACAGCAGGGGGTCGAGAGGTAGCAAATAACGAGAGGGTTGTATATTAACAATTAATGTTGTGGAATTATACAATGAAAATAATAGGACAAACTGATGATAAACAAACTTGGTTTTATTGACGTGTTCGCTATACGTTTCGACCAGGACAATATGTGCTGACCAGGACAATATGTGCTGACCAGGACAATATGTGCTGACCAGGACAATATGTGGTGACCAGGACAATATGTGCTGACCATGACAATATGTGCTGACCAGGACAATATGTGTTGACCAGGACAATATGTGCTGACCAGGACAATATGTGTTGACCAGGACAATATGTGGTGACCAGGACAATATGTGCTGACCAGGACAATATGTGCTGACCAGGACAATATGTGCTGACCATGACAATATGTGCTGACCATGACAATATGTGCTGACCAGGACAATATGTGCTGACCAGGACAATATGTGCTGACCAGGACAATATGTGCTGACCAGGACAATATGTGCTGACCAGGACAATATGTGCTGACCATGACAATATGTGCTGACCAGGACAATATGTGCTGACCAGGACAATATGTGCTGACCATGACAATATGTGCTGACCCTGACAATATGTGCTGACCAGGACAATATGTGCTGACCAGGACAATATGTGGTGACCAGGACAATATGTGCTGACCAGGACAAATATGGTGCACATATGTGCTGACCAGGACAATATGTGCTGACCAGGACAATATATGCTGACCAGGACAATATGTGCTGACCATGACAACATGTGCTGACCATGACAATATGTGCTGACCATGACAATATGTGCTGCCCAGGACAATATGTGCTGACCATGACAATATGTGCTGACCAGGACAATATGTGGTGACCAGGACAGTATGTGCTGACCAGGACAATATGTGGTGACCAGGACAATATGTGCTGACCAGGACAATATGTGGTGACCAGGACAATATGTGCTGACCAGGACAATATGTGCTGACCAGGACAATATGTGGTGACCAGGACAATATGTGCTGACCAGGACAGTATGTGCTGACCATGACAATATGTGCTGACCATGACAATATGTGCTGACCAGGACAATATGTGCTGACCAGGACAATATGTGCTGACCAGGACAATATGTGGTGACCAGGACAATATGTGCTGACCAGGACAATATGTGGTGACCAGGACAATATGTGCTGACCAGGACAATATGTGCTGACCAGGACAATATGTGCTGACCAGGACAATATGTGGTGACCAGGACAATATGTGCTGACCAGGACAATATGTGGTGACCAGGACAATATGTGCTGACCAGGACAATATGTGCTGACCAGGGACAATATGTGCTGACCAGGACAATATGTGCTGACCAGGACAATATGTGGTGACCAGGACAATATGTGCTGACCAGGACAGTATGTGCTGACCATGACAATATGTGCTGACCATGACAATATGTGCTGACCATGACAATATGTGCTGACCATAACAATATGTGCTGATCATGACAATATGTGCTGACCAGGACAATATTGCTGACCAGGACAATATGTGGTGACCATGACAATATGTGCTGACCAGGACAATATGTGGTGACCAGGACAATATGTGCTGACCAGGACAATATGTGCTGACCAGGACAATATGTGCTGACCAGGACAATATGTGCTGACCAGGACAATATGTGCTGACCATGACAATATGTGCTGACCATGACAATATGTGCTGACCAGGACAATATGTGGTGACCAGGACAATATATGCTGACCAGGACAATATGTGCTGACCAGGACAATATGTGCTGACCAGGACAATATGTGCTGACCAGGACAATATGTGTTGACCAGGACAATATGTGCTAACCAGAACAATATGTGCTGACCAGGACAATATGTGCTGACCAGGACAATATGTTCTGACCAGGACAATATGTGCTGACCAGGACAATATGTGCTGACCAGGACAATATGTGGTGACCAGGACAATATGTGCTGACCAGGACAATATGTGGTGACCAGGACAATATGTGGTGACTAGGACAACATTCCTGGAGGCCAGGACAGTATTCCTGGAGGCCAGGACAGTATTCCTGGAGGCCAGGACAGTATTCCTGGAGGCCCTTACAGTATTTGTTCAAGTTAGAAAACTATCAGGTACTACGGGCTCACCATAGCCCGTGCTACTTGGAACTTTTTGTTCCTGGTAGCGAATCTTTTGCGCTACCGCTCACAGGATGAGGATGGGGTGCACAATAAACTAGCCGCCTCCAGCGGCATCAATCAATCCAAGTTTCTGAATGAAAGTGGACAAAGTGTGTGTGCAAATGAACACTTTTATGCACAAATTTGCAACTTAGCTAAATCAATTATACCACTATGTTCCTCTGTAACCCTTTGCACCACCGCCCACCGCCCGCCAAACACACACCGAAACTACGACGTTGGTACAACGTTCGAACAAGTTTTAACACCTAACCAGTTATAACAACCAATATAGCAAGTTGTATCAACGTTCTAATACGTCATAAACACGTTAAGCCAAGATGTAACAACTTTATTACAAGTTGTAACAAGCGGAAAATAGAGACAGTTTCGGTTTGTGTTTCCAGGGCGGATAGGTATGGGGTGCATAATAAATTACTAATCTCAAATGGTATTCTTGTGGAAATAAAACACCAGAATGACACAGCAACTAAACTCTCGGAATACAAACAACTGTGTTGAAACGTCGTATTATTTTCCCTAGGGCCTCGTAGCCTGGTGGATAGCGCGCAGGACTCGAAATTCTGTGGCGCGGGTTCGATTCCCGCACGAGGCAGAAACAAATGGGCAAAGTTTCTTTCAACCAGAATGCCCCTGTTACCTAGCAGTAAATAGGTACCTGGGTGTTAGTCAGCTGTCACGGGCTGCTTCCTGGGGGTGGAGGCCTGGTCGAGAACCGGGCCGCGGGGACACTAAAGCCCCGAAATCATCTCAAGATAACCTCCCATGTAAGGCTCACTGCAAAGGTCCACGAATTTCGGTCATGCCTGGTTGGTGTGACCTCTCACCTCGTCACCGGCTTTACAAGTTCATCAACGGAGTAACATCCTCTTGTACACGGCACGGAACGGTTGGGCAGTTGCTTAATGTAACTAAGGTTGTTAAGTTAACATAACTCCTTTTATAGTGAACATGCCGCCCTGGGGACACCGTATTGGGCAGCGTCACTCATCCTGTGAGTGGACACACCGCCATAGTGACAGTATTGGGCAGCGTCACTCATCCTGTGAGTGGACACACCGCCATAGTGACAGTATTGGGCAGCGCCACTCATCCTGTGAGTGAACACACCGCCATAGTGACAGTATTGGGCAGCGTCACTCATCCTGTGAGTGGACACACCGCCATAGTGACAGTATTGGGCAGCGTCACTCATCCTGTGAGTGGACACACCGCCATAGTGACAGTATTGGGCAGCACCACTCATTCTGTGAGTGGACACACCGCCATAGTGACAGTATTGGGCAGCGTCACTCATCCTGTGAGTGGACACACCGCCATAGTGACAGTATTGGGCAGCGTCACTCATCCTATAAGTTACCATACCGCCATAGTGACGGTAGAGATGAGAAAACAATGAAAAATAGATGTATTTTAAACCCGTAAAAATAGGGTGGAATTAGTAAAATTATTTTACTAAGTAGATTAGTGAAATAGGTTGGGATTACATGTGCGAGAATGAATTGTTGTGTGAAATGAGCTCATTGGGTTCCCCCAAGACTGGGATGAAGAGAATTAGGATTCTCCCACATTCGTAACAATAGGTGAATTGATGAGTTGATGTTGAATTGATGTTCACCTTTCCATAGGTGAATTGATGTTGCATAATGCATGTTACCTTGAGGTTACTTTGAGGTGCTTCCGGGGCTTAGTGTCCCCGCGGCCCGGTCGTCGACCAGGCCTCCATGTTACCGATGGATCTCAATAATAAATTACTAAGTTAATGAACACTCATTAGTTAAAGCCGTTGGCAGTCTCATTAAAATAAATAAACTGACGGCCATTATAGCCTCTTATTCGTGAGATAATCCTAAATGAATTATATAAATAGCCATTAGTAAAATTGAACGGCTATTAGCAGTCAATACTGTGTAATTAAACCAGATAAATTAATTCGTGGTAGCCCCTAAAAAGGGGTGGAAGGGGCTTCCATTACTGTGTGAGATACAGCAATAATATTGCTACAGGCGCCAATGGTTTCGGTGCTGTGTACGTTTAGGGGTGATCCTGGACGGCATGGGTTCGAATCCTGGCCGGGTCAAAGAGTTCTTAGTGATATATGGCTTGCGCGTTCATGCAGCTTTCTCACACACACACACACACACACACACACACACACACACACACACACACACACACACACACACACACACACGGGGGTGAAGGGTCAGACCTCAGATTGGCGTGATGTCACCAGCGGAGTCCCGTAGGGTTCTGTACTCGGACCTATCCTGTTTCTGATATACCTGAATGATCTTCCAGAAGGTATAGATTCATTCCTCTCAATGTTTGCTGATGATGCTAAAATTATGAGAAGTTTTAAGACAGGAGGACAGCAAGAGGCTACAGGATGACCTGGACAGACTGAAGAAATGGTCCGATAGATGGCTACTAGAGTTTAACTCGAGCAAGTGCAAAATGATGAAGATAGGCATTGGGAGTAGGAGGCCAAACACAAGGTACCAGCTGGGAGAGAAAATCCTTCAGGAGTCAGGATGAGAGAAAGATCTTGGGGTTTGATATCACACCAGACTTGTCCCCTGAAGCCTACATCATAAGGATAACATCAGCGACGTATGCAAGGCTTGCGATACGCCTTCAGTTTTTGAACTTGTATAAGGAATCATTCAGGACCTTGTATACCACATATGTCAGACCAATACTGGAATATACGGCTCCAGCCTGGAGTCCACATCTAGTCAAACACAAAACGAAGTCAGAAAAGGTTCAGAGGTATGCCACCAGGCAAGTCCCCCGAGCTGAGAGGTACGAGCTACGAGGAAAGATTACTGGAACTGAACCTCACGAGTCTAGAAGACTAGAGTTAGGGGAGACATGATCACTACCTACAACTTTCTCAGAGGAATTGACAGGTTAGATAAATATAAAGTTTAACACGGAGGGGGGGGGGCGCGAACAAGGGGACACAGGTGGAAACTGAGTACCCACATGAGCCACAGGGACGTTAGAAAGAACTTTTTCAGTGTCAGAGTAGTTAACAGGTGGAATGCATTAGGCAGTGATGTGGTAGAGGCAGACGCCATTCACGCCTTTAAATATAGATATGATAGAGCCCAGTTGGCTCAGGAATCTGTACATCAGTTGATAATTGAGAGGCAGGACCAAAGAGCCAGAGCTCAACCCCCGCAAACACAACTAGGTGACTACACACACACTCCTTCCTTCTCTCTCTTGCTCACCCTCTCTCTCTCTCTCTCTCTCTCTCTCTCTCTCTCTCTCTCTCTCTCTCTCTCTCTCTCTCTCTCTCTCTCTCTCTCTCTCTCACCCTCTCTCTCTCTCTCTCTCTCTCTCTCTCTCTCTCTCTCTCTCTCTCTCTCTCTCTCTCTCTCTCTCTCTCTCTCACCCACTCTCTCTCTCTCTCTCTCTCTCTCTCTCTCTCTCTCTCTCTCTCTCTCTCTCTCTCTCTCTCTCTCTCTCTCTCTCTCTCTCTCTCTCTCTCACCACTCTCTCTCTCTCTCTCTCTCTCTCACCCACTCTCTCTCTCTCTCTCTCTCTCTCTCTCTCTCTCTCTCTCTCTCTCTCTCTCTCTCTACCCACTCTCTCTCTCTCTCTCTCTCTCTCTCCACTCACTCTCTCTCTCTCTCTCTCTCTCTCTCTCCCCTCTCTCTCTCTCTCTCTCTCTCTCTCTCTCTCTCTCTCTCTCACCCTCTCTCTCTCTCTCTCTCTCTCTCTCTCTCTCTCTCTCTTCTCTCTCTCTCTCTCTCTCTCTCTCTCTCTTGCTCACCCTCTCTCTCTCTCTCCTCTCTCTCTCTCTCTCTCTCTCTCTCTCTCTCTCTCTCTCTCTCTCTCTCTCTCTCTCTCTCTCTCTCACCCACTCTCTCTCTCTCTCTCACCCACTCTCTCTCTCTCTCTCACCCACTCTCTCTCTCTCTCTCTCTCTCTCTCTCTCTCTCTCTCTCTCTCTCTCTCTCTCTCTCTCTCTCTCTCTCTCTCTCTCTCTCTCTCTCTCTCTCTCACCCACTCTGTCTCTCTCTCTCACCCACTCTGTCTCTCTCTCTCTCTCTCTCTCTCTCTCTCTCTCTCTCTCTCTCTCTCTCTCTCTCTCTCTCTCTCTCTCTCTCTCTCTCTCTCTCTCTCTCACCCACTCTGTCTCTCTCTCTCTCACTCATATCACTTAAGTGATTTTTCTTTTGAGTCCTAAGATATATCACTTGTCCAACTGTTCGAAATTCTGGCTGTATCGTTTCACTGATCCTTTCAGTATCTGCTTTAAAGGAAAACTCAATTATAATTTACGTTTCGAGTTAAGGCTTTGTCTGACAAAATCTGCCCACCGATCTCGTTAAATCAGTGTCCGCCCCTTTTCCAGGGGGCTGAGAGCTCGAACCTGTCCCTTTTCCCAGTGTGGGGGGGCCCCTGGGAGGACTTGACCCCCCTCCCTTTCCCCCAGTTTGAGAGCTGGGAACTTGGACCTCACTGGAGGCAGCAGCTGAACCAGAGTTAATTAGCATTAAAGTTTCCATTTAAGGTTTTGTTTGAGAAAATCTCTTCGTCGATCTCCTTATCTCAAATTTTGCTTTTTCACCTTATTGAGTGTTAAGTAGGAGGTTGTGGCAGTACTTCTCAGGTGTGGAGTGGGAGATCTGGATGGAGTAGTGGCTACAGGTGTGGAGTGGGGAAGCTGGATGGAGTAGTGGTTACACTAAGCAAGGGGGAGAGAAGGAGCAGTTAGTGGTGAATGAAAGAGGTGGGGGTTGGGGGATATATATCACTCTTCCTGCTGCTGTCTCCCCCCCCCCTCTCTCTCTCTCTCTCTCTCTCTCTCTCTCTCTCTCTCTCTCTCTCTCTCTCTCTCTCTCTCTCTCTCTCTCTCTCTCTCTCTCTCTCTCTTTCTTTCTTTCTTTTACACACATGCATTAGTAATTCTTCACCGGCCGACGACACGGTCAGTGGTGTACTTAAGGTCTTCGACTTCTGTGAATGTCGTCGTGGGTCTTGGACAACTCCCTTAGGGTGATTATCCCTAGCCAGTATGAATACTTGGAAGTGATACGTGGATAAATTGTTGGGATATCAGGACATACTTAAGGAAGAGTCTCCAAGCACTCTGGAACCTCGGGGTTCGAACACCGACCATGCTAGAAGCGTGACCGTCGTTCTAACGACCAGTCCAAGTGGATGGATTCCTCGCAGGTCTTTGTCGACCCACAATGACATAGCTCCTGGGCCCCAGACTTTCCGTACTGCCCTTATGGAAGACGAAGTTGGATAGGCCGGGCCGGATACCGCTCGCCTCTTTCCGCTAATCTCTCTCTCTCAAAGACCTCTTTCCCTCGAGGTCTTTGGCATTATAGAAAATATTATACTCTTCGTAAAGACAGAAAAAAAGGAGAAAGAGGGAAGTGAGTGGAGATAAGGAAAAGGAGAGGAGAGAGTAGAGAGAATTTATAGATGAGGAGAGTGAGAGAAAGTGAGAGAGAAAGAGAGACAGCTTCAAACGAGACTGTTTAATGGCTTCCAAGACTATGTTTAACGGATATCAATCCTACTTATTATATTTAGTTTCCAATCCAGTCCTTTCATACCCTTTATTGACTTTGCACCTCAAGCCATCGTGTGGAAATATATTTAAGTGCTCTCTAACTCTATTTGGCAAAAGGTGAAAAATAATTACTTGTAAACAAAAAATTTGTCATACATTTCAATTGCATCTATTTCCTCAAGTTTTATAACGCTGTTTACTGTTATTGACTCAACCAGCATTTTGAGATATTTCCTCTTGACTGTGAAGTTCTTAAGGGATTCAATTAGGTCCAAATACTACGGGCTCACCATAGCCCGTGCTACTTGGAACTTTTTGTTCCAGGTAGCGAATCTTTAACAACATAGGTCTTAATAAGTGTATCTCCTGCTATTTTCCATCTAGTTTTGTCGTTCTTTTCTGCATTCTCGAGTCTGGACTAATTTACATTTGTTATTTGATTTTGAAAATTGGAAAGAGAAAAAAATGATAAGAGAGAAAAAGATAGAAGTGTGTGAAAAAAGATCAATGAAGAGATTGAACTTGTTGCATTCACAAGTTGTTTACTTCATTTGTAAAGTATTTAACAACTTTAACAACTTTAACACAACAGCCACGTGCTATTGAAAAGGGAATTATAACTGAATTGTCTTAACATTAGAGAAATACATCTTTGTTCCTCAATGTTATTTAATTTGATTACGCAGCAATCTAAGTTCTACATTATCTTTGTGTCTGAAGTGAGAGAAAAAGTGGAGGAGCAGAGATGAAGGAGGCTTTGATGAGGTATGAGTCATTAAATCATCATTATCATTAAAGAGACCAACACAAAGGCTTTGATCTTTTGAGAAAGCTCAAAGCTTTTGGCAAGTGTTCATTCTATAATTCCTATTTAAGTGTTCTCTAGAAAAGCCAAGTGTTAATTCATTCTATAATTCCTATTTAAGTGCGCTCTAGAAAAGCTAAGTGTTCATTCATTCTATAATTCCTATTTAAGTGTTCACTAGAAAAGCCAAGTGTTCATTCATTCTATAATTCCTATTTAAGTGCGCTCTAGAAAAGCCAAGTGTTCATTCATTCTATAATTCCTATTTAAGTGCGCTCCTATAGAAGTAAAGTGTCCTGCTCCTTATAACTTTTTCTATAAATCTCTCATAAAGTTGTCGATGACATTGTCGGAAAAGATAAAAGTTATTTTATCTTTTATTTTATCTTTTTTTAAGGCCAACAGAAACACAATTTTCGTAGAAAACAATTTAATTACAATAAATATACATTCATATTGGCGAACTTCCGTGGACTTAAAATTTCTGGCTATCACAGGAACCACAAGTAGATTCGTTTTGGGATGCTCTCGACGGATCCAGGGATTCCTTAACTAATTACACACAGAGATCACAAGGGACCCGTGAAGAAGATTCGAAATTACGTCCGAGAGGATCCCAGACGCTGCCTTAATCTTAAGTCTGTGAACCTTACGGACGTAAGTTCGAATCTCTTCGTCACGGCTCTTGTGGATGTGTTCATCTCTTAATAACATGTCATCAATAACAAGACACTTAAGAATTAACAAATATTGCTAAATATATAACAAAAAAAATACTAGATTCCTGTAGTTTTGCAAGAAATTAAAATTTCAGTTTTTGCGCAAGAGAATTCAGTTTTGTGAGACCCGATTTTTATGGGGTTCTTGCCCCCCCCCTCTATAATTGGGGGCAAAGTGGGGGGTTTGGATCCGTCAAGAGCCCCCCTGGTATCACCGCCACATAGCCCACCCTCCGCCTGCCCCCCCCCCCCCACACCTCTCTTGCTGCCCCTCTAAGGTATATAGAGTCGTCTTGGCTACCATCTGGGCGCTGCCAAGACTCTGAACCGCAACAATTGTGCAAAAAAATGCCTCTTACTGGACCCCCCCCCCCACACAGTTCTTTTTTTTTGTACACATAAAATATTTGTATATCAAATATAATTTTTTTTCAGTTACTACACAATATCACATATATATAACGCTGCACAAACATGTTTTTCCTAATGCTGCTATATTGATTAGTCTTCCTAATAGTGAACTCTCGAACGCTGGTGTAAAGCAGGGGCCAGATTCACGAAGCAGTTACGCAAGCACTTACGAACCTGTCCATCTTTTCTCAATCTTTGGCGGCTTTGTTTACAATTATTAAACAGCTAATGAGCTCCGAAGCACCAGGAGGCTGTTTATAACAATAACAACAGTTGAATGGCAAGTTTTCATGCTTGTAAACTGTTTAATAAAGGTAACCCAAGCCGTCAAAGATTGAGGAAAGATGTACACGTTCGTAAGTGTTTTCGTGAATCTGTCCCCAGGTGAGCAGCGAAGAGCAGCCTCGGTGTAGTGGAGGACAATGACGTACGACTCTGATGCGTTCTGACGCAGAGACGCATCACCCTCTGTACCCCCCCCCCTACCCCCCCTAGGTGACGAGCACTACAGCGCAAGATGCAGTATTTACAAACGTAGTGTCTTAGCAGGATGCCCAAACGACCTCGTTACAAGGGGCTGGGAGGAGAGGCCAATTAAAAAAAAAATTTAAACAAGTCAACTATCATCGTTGAGAACAAGAGGGTTAAATTGCACCAAAAATAATCTTTGAGGCCAAATTCACAAAGCAGTTACGCAAGTACTTACGAACATGTACATCTTTCCTCAATCTTTTGACGGCTTTGGTTACATTTATTAAACAGTTTACAAGCGTGAAAACTTGCCAATCAACTGTTGTTATTGTTATAAACAGCCTCCTGGTGCTTCGGAGCTCATTAGTTGGTAAATAATTGTAAACAAAGCCGCTAAAGATTGAGAAAAGATATTCAGGTTCGTAAGTGTTTGCGTAACTTCTTCGTGAATCTAGCCCCCTGGCATCTCAGCTTGTGGAGGACTTATTAATACTCACAACTTTCAAGGAGTCTCCACTGTGCTCATTGAGTGCTGCTGGGGGATAATCTAGCCCAAGGATCTCCTTACAAGAACGCAAGAGGCTCTCATTAAGCACTTTGCTCTGCAGGGAAAGAGGGAGGATAGGTACAGCACCCCCACACCCCTGAAGTACCTAAGTAGAGGTCACTAACGCAAGGTAACGAGATGCCCTCAATATATTCTCACTGGTAATGGGTCCTATACCAACCCTGGTTCACAAGTGACCTGGCTCCTATACCAACCCTGGTACACAGTGACCTGGCTCCTATATCAACCCTGATTCACAAGTGACCTGGCTCCTATACCAACCCTGGTTCACAAGTGACCTGGCTCCTATACCAACCCTGGTACACAGTGACCTGGTTCCTATATCAACCCTGGTACACAGTGACCTGGCTCCTATATCAACCCTGGTTCACAAGTGACCCGGCTCCTATACCAACCCTGGTACAAAAGTGACCTGGCTCCTATACCAACCCTGGTTCACAAGTGACCTGGCTCCTATACCAACCCTGGTACACAGTGACCTGGCTCCTATACCAACCCTGGTACAAAAGTGACCTGGCTCCTATACCAACCCTGGTACACAGTGACCCGGCTCCTATATCAACCCTGGTTCACAAGTGACCCGGCTCCTATACCAACCCTGGTACAAAAGTGACCTGGCTCCTATACCAACCCTGGTACAAAAGTGACCTGGCTCCTATACCAACCCTGGTTCACAAGTGACCTGGCTCCTATACCAACCCTGATTCACAGTGACCTGGCTCCTATACCAACCCTGGTACACAGTGACCCGGCTCCTGTACCCACCTCACAGTAACTCAATGTACACAGTTGGAGTTACTTCCTAAATATTGAAGAAACAAATCATCATAACATTCCAGGAACAACAATAAACAGAACTATTCCAAGCGCTATGTGTCCTAGAAGCGACCAAAAGCTTGGAGAAAGAAATCGCTGCACTTCTTAACAAGAAAGTCGAAACATTGAAGAACTGGGCATAAAATTCCTATGAATACCATTCGTCCGGTTTACACAACAAAAGTGAAATCTATTTATGAGCTGAGAAATGGTTGGAATATAAAAGGAGCGGTTTACAAGCACCTTGGGATATTTTTTTTAGCACCGGCTCTGAATATCTACATCATTCTTAAGTGTTTTTGATCGTCTTTTCTCTTTGTTTCAAGAATGTTAATGTGCTCACAAACATCACATATTTCACGTGTAAAGTAAGAGCCACTTAGGTCATCACTGATCCCGACCACTCCTTGGGGAAACTGGGGAATAACATCTGTACTGATTTCTTCCTATTGGGGAGTGTTGTACATTCTGCTATGGCGGTATGTTCACTCACAAGATGAGTGGCGCTGCCCAATAAACTCGCCCCTCGGGGCAAAATTTAAAAATTTAAATCTGTACTGAATTAGATTTTTTTCAAAGATATTTAATTTCCATTTCACCTGTGCAAAGCACCGAGAGGAAAGAAGGCTTGCCGGGAAGGATTCAATGGAAGGGATGTGAAGGATGCTACGGGAGAGGATGAGGATGCTGTAGAGATGGAGGACCCACGCCCCCCACACCTCCTCCCCACCATCCTGAGGAGAAACACCTGTCTCATCCTGGGTGGTGTTTAATGGAGGGAGGGGGAAGGAAGGGGTTACCCACATCTGCCAAAGGCGCTTCCATACCCTTCTCCCCCACCCCCACCCCACTCCACAGCCTCCCCACAGCCTCCCTTCATCTCACAGCGCCGCACTGAACCTCTAGCATCCTGCGGTGACATCACGCTGTGATAGCATCTCCATGGCTGGGAGATGAACTCTCTGGATACGGGAGTGGATGTTTCTTTACGGAGTGATGTCAGGCCTGACATCTGACGCCACTCTTGGGGGTGACGTCTCTTCTTCCCCTGATGTAATTGTGCGAATTTACTTGCGGTTTGTTGTGTGAAGGAAACTGTTTTTGTTTCAGTGGCATTTGTGTGTTGCTTTCGAGAACTGTGGTATGTACCGTGTACCGTGTGGCATGTACCGTGTGTACCGTGCACTGTGTACCATGAACTGTTTTAAAGCTCCGTGACTTTAATAAGAATTTCATGTATGTAGAATATTTATGTTATATGGGAAAATTTGGCCTTAAAAGTGTTGCGTCTTGCGTCTGCTTTTTGCGTGTGCTTTTTGCGTCTTGCGTCTGCTTCTTGCGTGATGCCACAGCCTGTTGGGGGAAATAATAAAGAGTGTCAGTACCTTGTTGGCCTCTCACACACTTTTCATAATGCTTCAGTTATATTAATAATAATAATGATAAGTTATTAACGAAAGCTGTCGAAACTTTGCCAAACCTGACAATGAGTTTTATTTGTGTATGTAAAGTTATTTAGTGAAGTAAAGTGACTTTATAACAACGTGAGTCCAGCAAACTAGCAAAATCAGGTTGAAATTTAGAATATACATTTAACATTATAAATATTTAAATTAAAAAAAAAGGTTAGGGATGGTGGTATAAATAAAATACTTTATAAGTGTTCAGGGAGAATTGGCAAGGTATTCTCTGAATACCTTCTATTCTCTTCTCCAAGGCTTTGGGTCCCCATTATTGCACCGGAGGTGGTACCCATATATTTAGACATATATAATATTGCGAAGAGCAAGATAAAAGGAAGCATATATATATATTTATATATTCCAAAGTGCTTCGAGTACAATTTGTGATGGTTTGAATTAAAGAACACTAAAGTGACATCAAATCTAAATCCAATATATATATATATATATATATATATATATATATATATATAAGAATTAAGAATTAATATAAGAATTAAGGTAACTGCAGAAGGCCTATTGGCCTATACGAGGCAGCTTCTATTTATATGCACCCAATCTCATTCATATATGTCATAATATAGGAATAAACTCAATTCCTATACAATGGGTAATATCGTTAACTCACCTGGCAGGTGAATTCGAAGACGGTTGAGGCAAGTGAAGAATCAAAGTAGATAATGCATCCTAGAGATCAATAGATAACTTCTCTTGCTGCAGATGATTGACATCACTGGGAACAGGATCTCGCGAAATCTTGTACTGTTTTGACTGTTCATAGATTAAATCACTTGGCAAACACTGGAATTTCTCAAGAGCCCCTGTCTCTCAATTTCAGCGTTTATTCTGGGCGGTATTAAAAGATAGGAACTATGTCATTAGAGTTCACTTAACGCTTATATGCACTTAACCAAAGTTCTGTGTAACGACACACACACGACTTGATTGGCGGGAACACTTATATGAGAGTTTCTAGCGGTAAACTGAGGTCTGGATCCTCCACGACAAGTCTCACAGGAGCCTCCAGTTCGCTATACGACTGTCTTGGCACGGCCAAGTCGTGATCACTCGTCGTGGTGGGTGTCGTCCTCTATCCCCGCCGGCAAGCGAGGTCGTGCGTCAGGTGCTGGACGACCACAAGGCTAAGTGCAGAACATCAGGTGACTCTCCGAACTATCCCCCTCTTGGGGGGGACTTCACGCCGCTAGGGTTATGCTGCTCGTTTCGAACTCGAGGAGGTCCATCTCACGGTCGTGGACATCGATGTTGAGGACCTCCTGTAGCTCACTGATGTACTGGATAACACTTTCGATCACTTCCAAGCGGTTGAGTTTCTTGTCAAGTGATTTTCTGCTCCTGGCGGTGGGCAACAGGTGTCGCAGCTTGTCCAGGTAGAGGGCCACTTCGAAGTCTTCCTCGCGGCCCTTTGACACCTTCCCGCTCCTGATGGCAGGCAGGCTGTTGATTGGAGAGTCACAGACTTGAGCCTTCATGCTGGAGTAGAGTTGTGTAGACTCTGGTTTACTCTGCACAGTCACTGGATAGGTCTTCCTTCTACCGCACTCTGGGAAGCAATGGTAAGCTGAAATCACAGTGCACGGGTTTGTACTTCTTCCCGCTGACGCCGTCCAAGGATATGTGGCAGCCAATGAGAACTAGAGCTCTAAAAGCCATAGCCAATGAGAAACTGGAGAGGACTGGCGCGAACCAATGAGAGAGAGCGGTGGGTGGAGTTTGGCAGCCGAGCGCTGCGGCGACTCAGGAATGCTTAACTAGCCACCACTGTAGCCACAATGTTGTTGTAATTATTTTATACACAAATCACCGCATTAAACATCAAGTTTCAGACTCGCCATCACGTTAGAGAAATATATTTCATTTAACCAGTAAACAAAAGCCTCGACGAAGTTCGATAGAAGCAATATAAATAACTGAGAATTAAATATCACCCGTTAATATCTGAGCTCAAACACGCGCAGACCCACGTAACCGGTGCCAGGCGTAGGAGCAAAGAAAATCACCGGGAACTTATTTTGAAATTCCTTTTCAGTCTCGGGATATAATAATTGTTAATGCATGAAACAATTGACTAAAATCCATAGCACAATAGGAGGGCTGATGGAGGTAATGTGAGGCGCCCTGGACACCGACTGGAGAAGGGACAAGAGATTAGTGTTTACCTAATACGGGAATACCACAGGGACATGACCTGGGGCCTTCGCTGGTGCTCAGGTGTACGGGTAACTTACTGCCATGGGGCCGATGCTGAACGCCCATGCCCGCCCACACCTGCCCCACACGCCCACACCCACCCCCACGCCCACACCTGCCCCCCACGCCCACACCAGACCTCACCTGTCCGGCATAACTCATTCTGCCTTCGGCTAGTGGTCAGGTGCTCTCATCAGGTGTTCCTCTCGCTTGGCTGTACGCCTTCGTCACATGTTTGGTCCTTATCAGGTCCTCGGGTGGTGTTTTTTTGTAGGGAGGTGTTTGTTAAGTGTGCTGCTTGATCACTATCCATGATTATCTGACGTCTATTCTCATCAGGTGTTTGATTTCGACAGGTGTTGGCTGATATTTATATTGACAAAATGCCACAGATGCCAGTCCAAATAAATACAATTTGAAAATCTTGATTTTTGTCACATTTATGGCCAATATTTCGATGTTGAAATGTAATATCCCAAAAATTCTGAGTTTTTTCTTTATGATAAAAAGGTGTAAATGTACAGAAACTTGTATATAATACATAGACGCCAAAATATACATACTGAATACATTTCTCATTGTGGCCAAAAACGTTCCTAGAGTCAAAGAATCTAGAAATAACTAATGATTCAGGAGAGGATCTTTTCACCCTAATTATCAACGATGGTTTGCACTGCATGATGTCTATTTTCGAAAACCGGGCCACGGGGACATTGATCCCCGAAATCATCACACGTTAAGGTAGGCAGTTAAACGAGGTTTGTAAGTTACACCTAACGTTTCCCCTGATGTATATCTGAAGTATGCTACTATATACTTCAAGTTTACATGTAGTATACCTGAAGTATAATACCATAGATGAGTAGCAGCAGAACAAATGACCACCCCAGCCACGATGTGCAGAACGGGACGTGGGTATATTGGACTTGCCTGAGCCACAGGTGTTGTCGTGGGTATATTGGTCTTGTCTGAGTCACAGGTGTTGTCGTGGGTATATTGGTCTTATCTGAGTCACAGGTGTTGTCGTGGGTATATTGGTCTTGTCTGAGCCACAGGTGTTGTCGTGGGTATATTGGTCTTATCTGAGCCACAGGTGTTGTCGTGGGTATGTTGGTCTTGTCTGAGCCACAGGTGTTGTCGTGGGTATATTGGTCTTATCTGAGCCACAGGTGTTGTCGTGGGTATATTGGTCTTGTCTGAGCCACAGGTGTTGTCGTGGATATATTGGTCTTGTCTGAGCCACAAGTGTTGTCGTGGGTATATTGGACTTGTATGAGCCACAGGTGTTGTCGTGGGTATATTGGACTTGTATGAGCCACAGGTGTTGTCGTGGGTATATTGGTCTTGTCTGAGCCACAGGTGTTTAAATTTTTTTTAAATTTTGCCCCGAGGGGCGAGTTTATTGGGCAGCGCCACAGGTGTTGTCGTGGGTATATTAGACTTGTATGAGCCACAGGTGTTGTCGTGGGTATATTGGTCTTTTCTCAGCCACAGGTATTGTCATCGGTATATTGGTCTTATCTGAGCCACAGGTGTTTACCTGGTTGATACCTGGTTGATGGGGTTCTGGGAGTTCTTCTACTCCCCAAGCCCGGCTCGAGGCCAGGCTTGACTTGTGAGAGTTTGAGAGTTTGGTCCACCAGGCTGTTGCTTGGAGCGGCCCGCAGGCCCACATACCCACCACAGCCCGGTTGGTCCGGCACTCCTTGGAGGAATAAATCTAGTTTCCTCTTGAAAATGTCCACGGTTGTTCAGTTGTCGTGGGTATATTGGTCTTGTCTGAGCCACAGGTGTTGTCGTGGGTATATTGGTCTTTTCTGAGCCACAGGTGTTGTCTGAGCCACAGGTGTTGTGCCGGTTACAGGTGTTTTGCTAGCCATAGTAAACTAATATCGGGCTTGGGATACCAAGGCATCAGGTAATAGACCGTAGCGTCGAGCAGACATCAATAAAATACTGTGAAGCTAAAGAAATAAATAGCACGGGTGAGCTTCAGCTCTCTGGACAAAAAAAATTGTGGTCGGGGTTGGAGGCGGCGTGGTAGAGGGGGGGATGGGGGGGGTGGTGGTAGGTGAGGCTGGTAGGGGAGTGGGGTGGTGGTGGTGGTGGGGGTGTTGGTAGGGAGGGGGTCAGAGGTGGTTCTGGTGGAGTGGAGGCTAGTGTGTACAACAGGTGGTGACCGCTCAGCGCTCTGTGCAGTCTCTCCTATCTCTCTCGCTCTCTGTCGCTCTCTGTCGCGCTCTCTCTCTCTCTCTCTCTCTCTCTCTCTCTCTCTCTCTCTCTCTCTCTCTCTCTCTCTCTCTCTCTCTCTCTCTCTCTCTCTCTCTCTCTCTCTCTTTCTGTCTCTCTCTCGCTCTCTGTCTCTCTCTCGCTCTCTGTCTCTCTCTCGCTCTCTGTCGCTCTCTCGCTCTCTCTTTCTCTCTCTCTCTCTCTCTCTCTCTCTCTCTCTCTCTCTCTCTCTCTCTCTCTCTCTTTCTGTCTCTCTCTCGCTCTCGTCTCTCTCTCGCTCTCTGTCTCTCTCTCGCTCTCTGTCTCTCTCTCGCTCTCTGTCGCTCTCTCGCTCTCTCTCTCTCTCTCTCTCGCTCTCTCTCTCTCTCTCTCTCTCTCTCTCTCTCTCTCTCTCTCTCTCTCTCTCTCTCTCTCTCTCTCTCTCTCTCTCTCTCTCTCTCTCTCTTTCTGTCTCTCTCTCGCTCTCTGTCTCTCTCGCTCTCTGTCGCTCTCTCGCGCTCTCTCTCTCTCTCTCTCTTTCTGTCTCTCTCTCGCTCTGTCTCTCTCTCGCTCTCGCTCTCTCTCTCTGTCTCTGTCTCTCTCTCTCCTCACCTTCTCTCTCTCTCTCTCTCTCTCTCTCTCACTCTCTCTCCATGGCCTTAGTTCCCACCCTTAGACTTATTATTATTATTATTAGTATGGTTTGTAGATTACTATCCAATTCAGTTCGAAATTTTTTATTGGTTGCATTTGTGAGTCGAAGTTTGTATAGTAGATGGGTTTTACCTTGTGCTCTGGGTGGTTTTAAGTGCTTGTTCTGGACGTGTTGTGTATGCTGTCAAGGAGGCTGTTGTGGGTGTGGTAGGGCATGAAGTCGAGGCCATCTTCAGGCCTGCTGACATTTGTGTGATATTGTGGTCATTTTGGACCACATTTGTGATTTATTTTCACGTATATGTGCTACTGTTAACTACCATACGTGTAGTGTTAACTAGCCTAGGTGTGGTGTTAACTAGCCTACGTGTGGTGTTAACTAGCCTACGTGTGGTGTTAACTGGCATACATGCAGCGCTAACTACCATACATGCAGCGTTAACTACCATACATGCAGCGTTAACTAGCATACATGCAGCGCTAACTACCATACATGCAGCGCTAACTACCATACATGCAGCGCTAACTACCATACATGCAGCCTTAACTAGCATACATGTAGTGTTAACTAGCATACATGCATCGTTAACTAGCATACATGCAGCGCTAACTACCATACATGCAGCCTTAACTAGCATACATGCAGCCTTAACTAGCATACATGTAGTGTTAACTAGCATACATGCATCGTTAACTAGCATACATGCAGCCTTAACTAGCATACATGCAGCCTTAACTACCATACATGCAGTCTTAACTAGCATACATACAGCGCTAACTAGCATACATACACATTCTCGTGTGCCTAACAGAGGGTCAATGTGAGAATTGGTAGTTTGACCTTAAATTGCTTTTCCATCAAGACATTAAACAGCGCTCTTTTCCAGGGTCCTGCAGTGGGTAAAAGTATTGTATTGTATTGTATTGTATTGTATTGGGTCTTGTATTGTATTGGGTCTTGTATTGCTTCCCAATTTTGGGTACTGGGATTCCGCGTTGGAATCTCAGTTTGACTTTTTGTTCGCTTGGATCACACGTCAAGAGGGAAGGTGTGTGTGTGTGTGTGTGTGTGTGTGTGTGTGTGTGTGTGTGTGTGTGTGTGTGTGTGTGTGTGTGTGTACTCACCTAGTTGTGTTTGCGGGGGTTGAGCTCTGGCTCTTTGGTCCCGCCTCTCAACCGTCAATCAACAGGTGTATAGATTCCTGAGTGTGTGTGTGTGTGTGTGTATGTGTGTGTGTATGTGTGTGTGTGTGTGTGTGTGTGTGTGTGTGTGTGTGTGTGTGTGTGTGTGTGTGTGTATGTGTGTGAGTTTATAACTGTACACCTCTGTTCACCCAGCAGCGATTGGGTACCTGGTTGTTAAACGATTGGCGGATCGTGTTCTAGGGGAAACTATAGTGGATATAAGGCTTACCATGAGCTATGGGAAGGGAAAGCTCTCAGCCTGCTAACAGGAGTCAGCAGTCGTCTGCTCCTGTACCCACCTGTGTGTAAAACTAGTAGGGTAAGGCTTACCATGAGCTATGGGAAGGGAAAGCTCTCAGCATGCTAACAGGAGTCAGCAGTCGTCTGTTCCTGTACCCACCTGTGTGTAAAACTAGTAGGGTAAGGCTTAGCATGAGCTATGGGAAGGGAAAGCTCTCAGCCTGCTAACAGGAGTCAGCAGTCGCCTGTTCCTGTACCCACCTGTGTGTAAAACTAGTAGGGTAAGGCTTACCATGAGCTATGGGAAGGGAAAGCTCTCAGCCTGCTAACAGGAGTCAGCAGTCGCCTGTTCCTGTACCCACCTGTGTGTAAAACTAGTAGGGTAAGGCTTACCATGAGCTATGGGAAGGGAAAGCTCTCAGCCTGCTAACAGGAGTCAGCAGTCGTCTGTTCCTGTACCCACCTGTGTGTAAAACTAGTAGGGTAAGGCTTACCATGAGCTATGGGAAGGGAAAGCTCTCAGCCAGCTAACAGGAGTCAGCAGTCGTCTGCTCCTGTACCCACCTGTGCGTAAAACTAGTAAGGTAAGGCTTACCAAGAGCTATGGGAAGGGAAAGCTCTCAGTCTGCTAACAGGAGTCAGCAGTCGTCTGCTCCTGTACCCACCTGTGTGTAAAACTAGTAAGGTAAGGCTTACCAAGAGCTATGGGAAGGGAAAGCTCTCAGCCAGCTAACAGGAGTCAGCAGTCGTCTGTTCCTGTATCTTCCTGTGAAAATATAAAATTTAATTTTGTGAAGAGAGCAGTTCGATCAAGTCTACGGGATTCGACTGCCATTTTCTAATACGCGCGGGTTAGATTCGACTGCCGCTCTCTGTTAGATAGGGACAGAAAGACTGATAGAAAGAAAGATCACTACCACCACTACCAGCACTGCCACCAACACTACCACCACCACTACCACCAACACTGCCAACACTATTCAACTTTCTCTCGTCACGTCGCTGCTCTTAGATTCCTCTCACACCAACCATACTCCGTCACCCCAAACACACACCCGCACACCAACCACACACCTGCACCTCAACCACACACCCGCACACCAACCACACACCTGCACCTCAACCACACACCCGCACCCCAACCACACACCTGCACCCCAACCACACACCTGCACCCCAACCACACACCGTCACACCAACACCGTTAGTTCAGTCGTTGAACAATTTAGAACAATCGTGGATACAATACACGCAATTTTGGATACATTTAGTCCAGTTGTGGACGCAATTAGTTCAGTTGTGGACGCAATTAGTTCAGTTGTGGACGCAATTAGTTCATTTGTGGACGCAATTCATTTGAGGACACAGTAAAGTTGTTTAATAATTTATAAATTGTCATTTACCCATTTAAATTCATGGACACAATAATTATAGGTGTGGACATAACTAGTCAGTTAGTCGTGACCAAATGACTAGTTAATCAGCTACTACAAACTAGTTAGTTTCCAGTCGTAGACAAAATTAGCAGAAGTTTCTCTAGAGAGCAACTAAGGAAGATTCTCTTAGAAAACGACTAGGTAAAGTTTCTCTAGAAAGCAAGGGACGGATCTGCCTATCCCCCATTCCTTATCCATCGTCTATCCTGGTGGGCCAGGGACGTTCACCTGTCGGGGGGCCATGCTGTACCCTCTACCTGTCCCATCGACCCTACCCCCCCACTTTCCCATCCCATCAAACCCCCCACCCCCTACCCCTTACCTAGGCGGTCCCTACACCCCTAAGCCAGTAACGGTTTTACCTTAGACAATGTCATTCCCTGAAGCGTTTTGCTTGCCTCTTACCGTCCCTTGCCTCTGCCCATTTGCCCCATTACCCCCCATTACCCCCCTTTCCCCTTCATTTTACCCCAATACTCGTCTCCCCTATGCCCCTTAGGCAGCTAGCCCCCCACATGGAAAAATTACAGGGAGTTTAAGGGGAGTTTAATTAGGGGTTTAAGAAGAGCTGCAAACTATTGTCCATGATTTTAGCTGATGATACCAGGAGCTCCATGAGTACTTTAACGTGGAACCAAGAGGAGAAAAACCTTAGGAGTTGTTGCTAATTGGTGGTGGATGTTGTTATAGATTCAGCTACTCGGAACAAGTTCCAAGTAGCACGGGCTATGGTGAGCCCGTAGTGAACTTACCTGGCACAGGAGCGGGGCTGTGCGCTAATTGGTCATCGCTACTCTTTAAATCTCATCTATCCCAACCTATCCCAACCTAACCTATTCGTATCCAACTCCGTTTCCTAACTAAACATAATCTAATCAAACCTATCTCTGGTCCGTCGACCGAGCGGACAGCACGCTGGGCTTGTGATCCTGTGGTCCCGGGTTCGATTCCGGGCGCCGGCGAGAAACAATGGGCAAAGTTTCTTTCACCCTATGCCCCTGTTACCTAGCAGTAAAATAGATACCTGGGTGTTAGTCAGCTGTCACGGGCGGCTTCCTGGGGGTGGAGGCCTGATCGAGGACCGGGCCGCGGGGACACTAAAAAGCCCCGAAATCATCTCAAGATAGATCTTAACTAACCAAAGGTAGGGGGGTAGAAATAGCCTAAGCTACTCTATCCCTTTGAGATGTATTTCTTGCTTATCTCAATAAACATACTTGAACTTGAACTTGAACCAAAGGAAAAATTAAGAAATCCAATCTTGTGTTTTGTATACAGCATTCACTGTATTGTATACAGCAAGATTTGTGACGTTGCTAGTACGTTATAATGTAGACGTTGGTAGACGTTTACACTCCGCTTCTGACTTAACGAGCGAGGTGGTAATTAACCCCAAGAACTGGCTAATTGAGTTTGTTAACAATGTGGCCCAAGTCACGCAAAAGTTGGGGGGGCTTTAGTGGTTCAGTTTTTGCCACGAAAAAAATGTTCCGTTTAAACAAGCCATTTAGTAGCACATTCGCTCGTAGACGAGAACGATCAGGGTTCGAACCTTCTGCAAGGGGGGGTGGTTATAAGGCTCGGTTTCTTCATTGTACATTTTGCATGTATTTAAGGACCAGGTTGTAAAATGGTAGACGGATAGTGTTCTAGGGGAGATAAATATGGGTAAGTAATGGGCTGTAGAAATAGTTATGCGTAATGACAATTCAAGTAACTATCTTCCATTATTATCTATCTTCTATTATCTATTATCTAGATAATATTAGCTTCCATTTTTTGTTTTGTGTTTCTTATGTGTTTGTTTGGACAGGAAGTCTATTCTAAAGCCCCCCTCCCCCCCCTACTCCTCCTGGCCTTGCCAACTCATAACACTCCACTAATTCTTGGTTATCCAATTTGCCCAACCACTTGAGCCGGACGGTAGGGCGACGGTCTCGGTTCATGCAGGTCTGCGTTCAATCCCCGACCGTCCACCAAGTGGTTGGGCATCATTCCTTCCCCCCCCCCCGTCCCATCCCAAATCATTATCCTGACCCCTTCCAAGTGCTATATAGTCGTAATGACTTTGCGCTTTTCCCTTTAAAATTATATATAAATTAGCGCTGAGGCTGCACTCCTTGCATGCTTCCTTACTGGCAATTGCATCTTTCCTGTCGTTAGCTTTTAGTTATGTTGATAATGGCTTTTTCCAACTCTGAATTTCCAACTCTGAATTTCCAACTCTGAATTTCCAACTCTGAATGTCTTGCAGACGATGAGTCACAATAACGTGGCTGAAGATACCTGGTTGATACCTGGTTGATGGGGTTCTGGGAGTTCTTCTACTCCCCAAGCCCGGCCCGAGGCCAGGCTCGACTTGTGAGAGTTTGGTCCACCAGGCTGTTGCTTGGAGCGGCCCGCAGGCCCACATACCCACCACAGCCCGGTTGGTCCGGCACTCCTTGGAGGAATAAATCTAGTTTCCTCTTGAAGAGGAAAGAGATCTCCTCTTGAAGTATGTTGACCAGACCACACACTAGAAAATGAAGGGACGACGACGTGTCGGTCCGTCCTGGACCATTCTCACAATCGACTTGAGAATGATCCAGGACGGACCGAAACGTCGTCGTCGTCGTCGTCCCTTCACTTTCTAGTATCTGAATGTCTTGTCATGTTTTGTGTTTTGGTTGTCTCTCTCCTCGTGTATGTCTGTCTGTCTGTGTCTATACTCATCTGGTTGTGTGCTTGCGGGGGTTGAACTTTAGTTCTTTGGTCCCGCCCCTCACCTAGATGAAGTGCACACTTCTCATTTTACTAGAAGTGATTGTGTCTGTTTCTATCGCTAACTTTCCTAACCCCTGATTCACCCTGAATGCCCCTGTTACCTAGCAGTAAATAGGTACCTGGGAGTTAGTCAGCTGTCACGGGTTGCTTCCTGGGGGTGGAGGCCTGGTCGAGGACCGGGCCGCGGGGACACTAAAGCCCCGAAATCATCTCAAGATAACCCCTATCCCCTAGCTCCTGCTGTCCTTAACCTGTTCTACCCCACACAACCCCCCTAACCCACTTCACATCCTCCCCCCCCCTCCCATCCCTTCCCCTTCACCACCGGCTGGCGAAGGGGGGGGGGGGGGTTGTGCCCCCCAGGTGGGCCTGTCAACCTGTCCCGGAATCGTTAGCCTGGGAATGACCAGTATACCATCTTCTGCGGCTCCTTTTAAGTCTATTATGTGTTCTACTCCCATTCACTCTGAGTCCCCCCCCCTCCCCCCCTCTCTGTTTCTTTCATTGCTGTTCACCGTGTCTTCGTTTCCTTTTGGTGTAACTGTAGATGGTCTGAGATGGTGTTTCGTGCGGTGGTTAATTCTCCTTAAAGACGTATAATGTCTGAAGAAATCCGCAGGAGCCGTTGTGAGTATTCGAACCCATGCGTTGGGTATTTCCAGCCGCATAGTAGAATATCTCTTTCTCAAAACGATTTTTATTTTAAAAGCTTTACTTGTATATATATATATATATATATATATATATATATGTATATATATATATATATAATATATATATATATATATATATATATATATATATATATATATATATATATATATATATATATAATATGTATATATATATTTACATAATTTGGTTAATATAACAGTTAATGAGAGTAATCAGCACACGGATCAAGCCTAACATTTCACAGAGGCACAAGCAACAAGGCTCCTATCATCCTCCAAGGCCACTTACTCCATCATCCTAAATGTGTAACTTACCTCTCCACTTTATCAAGTGAATAGGTAAAAGTGGATTAAGTGGAAGGAGACCACTTTGTCTCCTTCAGCAGCTCTGCCTTCCCTACTTTTCCCTCTTACCTCCTCCTCTCCCTTTCTTGAAAGATGTTCCTACTTTATCACACTAGCCAAAGGTGTTTCGAAAACCATTTGGTTATGGAAGTCAGAACCCTGGAAACACAAACCGAAACTGTCTCTATTTTCCGCTTGTTACAACTTGTAATAAAGTTGTTACATTTTGGCTTAACGTGTTTATGACTTATTAGAACGTTATTACAACTTGCTATATTGGTTGTTATAACTGGTTAGGAGGTGTTAAAACTTGTTCGAACGTTGTACCAACGTCATAGTTTCAGTGTGTGTTTGGCGGGAAGTCCTCTGATACTCAGGAGTCCATGCCTGACTCGCCAAAAGGTGTTCCATCATCCTAGGGCACAGCTGTCGCACCTGTTCTCTGGCCTGCAGCTGTCTCATCCCTCACTGCTCACATTTGGCCTCTCTCCAGGTTAGATTCCTGCTGATTCAACCGCTGTGTTATACTGCAGCTTCCCCTTGTATCTCGTCTCCAGCTTTCCTTGTAACAGCTTAACCTTATAATCCTAGCTTTACAACCTTTATAAAGCTAGCTTTGCTACCCCTCACAATCCTAGCTGCACTTCTCTCATAACACCCCAGCTTTATTACTCCCTCATAATTCAAGCTCTACTTCCCTCATAACTCCAGTTTTACATCCCAATAAAAAAGAAATTCTCTCTCTCTCTCTCTCTCTCTCTCTCTCTCTCTCTCTCTCTCTCTCTCTCTCTCTCTCTCTCTCTCTCTCTCTCTCTCTCTCTCTCTCTCTCTCTCTTCATGCCACCATTCTCAAATTACTGGAGAATCATGGACGGCCTCTCTACCGTCAATCAACTGGTGTACAGGTTCCTGAGCCTATTGGGCTCTATCATATCTACATTTGAAAATGTGTATGGAGTCAGCCTCCACCACGCCATTGCCTAATGCATTCCATTTACTAACTGCTGTGACTGAAAGAGTTTTTTATAATGTCTCTGTGGCTCATTTGGGTAACAATTGGTTAATATTTTGTGTGTGTGTGTGTGTGTGTGTGTGTGTGTGTGTGTGTGTGTGTGTGTGTGTGTGTGTGAGTGTGTGTGTACACACCTAGTTGTGCTTGCGGGGGTTGAGCTTAGTCTCTTTGGTCCCGCCTCTCAACCGTCAATCAACTGGTGTGTGTGTGTGTGTGTGTGTGTGTGTGTGTGTGTGTGTGTGTGTGTGTGTGTGTGTGTGTGTGTGTATGTGTGTGTGTGTGTGTGTGTGTGTGTGTGTGTGTGTGTGTGTGTGTGTGTGTGTGTGTGTGTGTGTGTGTGTGTGTGGTGTGTTGTGTGTGTGTGTGTGTGTGTGTGTGTGTGGTGTGTGTGTGTGTTGTGTGTTACCTCATTCGTACGAGGATGGAAGGCATGTTTTTGGCAAGCCATCAATCGAATGTTTGTTATATTAAACTCCATAAAATAATGTTCATTACCCTACAGAATCACGTAAAAAATCACTGCAAATAAATAATGATGGAACGTTCGGAAATATATGATGGAACGTTCGGAAATATATGATGGAACGTTCGGAAATAGATTTGTGCTTTCGCAAAATATCTTCGCTCAATTTCAGTGTGTTTCGTCATATTTTTGTCGATGCAAATACGGTAGACATGGAAATATCAAATGAAAGAGAAGAGAAAAATACAAAGAAGATATAAATAGTGATATGGGAGAGTCGAAAATGAAAGGAAGAAGCGAAAATTTTTGAGAAAGGAAAATGCTATGGCGGTGTGTCCACTCACAGGATGAGTGGCGCTGCCCAATACTGTCACTATGGCGGTGTGTCCACTCACAGGATGAGTGGCGCTGCCCAATACTGTCACTATGGCGGTGTGTCCACTCACAGGATGAGTGGCGCTGCCCAATACTGTCACTATGGCGGTGTGTCCACTCACAGGATGAGTGGCGCTGCCCAATACTGTCACTATGGCGGTGTGTCCACTCACAGGATGAGTGACGCTGCCCAATACTGTCACTATGGCGGTGTGTCCACTCACAGGATGAGTGGCGCTGTCCAATACTGTCACTATGGCGGTGTGTCCACTCACAGGATGAGTGGCGCTGTCCAATACTGTCACTATGGCGGTGTGTCCACTCACAGGATGAGTGGCGCTGCCCAATACTGTCACTATGGCGGTGTGTTCACTCACAGGATGAGTGACGCTGCCCAATACTGTCACTATGGCGGTGTGTCCACTCACAAGATGAGTGGTGCTGCCCAATACTGTCACTATGGCGGTGTGTCCACTCACAGGATGAGTGACGCTGCCCAATACTGTCACTATGGCGGTGTGTCCACTCACAGGATGAGTGACGCTGCCCAATACTGTCACTATGGCGGTGTGTCCACTCACAGGATGAGTGACGCTGCCCAATACTGTCACTATGGCGGTGTGTCCACTCACAAGATGAGTGACGCTGCCCAATACTGTCACTATGGTGGTGTGTCCACTCACAGGACGAGTGACGCTGCCCAATACTGTCACTATGGTGGTGTGTCCACTCACAGGATGAGTGACGCTGCTCAATACTGTCACTATGGTGGTGTGTCCACTCACAGGACGAGTGACGCTGCCCAATACTGTCACTATGGTGGTGTGTCCACTCACAGGATGAGTGACGCTGCCCAATACTGTCACTATGGTGGTGTGTCCACTCACAGGATGAGTGACGCTGCCCAATACTGTCACTATGGTGGTGTGTCCACTCACAGGATGAGTGACGCTGCTCAATACTGTCACTATGGTGGTGTGTCCACTCACAGGATGAGTGACGCGCCCCAATACTGTCACTATGACGGTGTGTTCACTCACAGGATGAGTGACGCTGCCCAATACTGTCACTATGGTGGTGTGTCCACTCACAGGATGAGTGACGCGCCCCAATACTGTCACTATGACGGTGTGTTCACTCACAGGATGAGTGACGCTGCCCAATACTGTCACTATGGTGGTGTGTCCACTCACAGGATGAGTGACGCTGCTCAATACTGTCACTATGGTGGTGTGTCCACTCACAGGATGAGTGACGCGCCCCAATACTGTCACTATGACGGTGTGTTCACTCACAGGATGAGTGACGCTGCCCAATACTGTCACTATGGTGGTGTGTCCACTCACAGGATGAGTGACGCGCCCCAATACTGTCACTATGACGGTGTGTTCACTCACAGGATGAGTGACGCTGCCCAATACTGTCACTATGGCAGTGTGTGTACTCACAGGATGAGTGACGCTGCCCAATACTGTCACTATGGCGGTGTGTCCACTCACAGGATGAGTGACGCTGCCCAATACTGTCACTATGGCGGTGTGTCCACTCACAGGATGAGTGACGCTGCCCAATACTGTCACTATGGCGGTGTGTCCACTCACAGGATGAGTGACGCTGTCCAATACTGTCACTAATGGTGTGTCCACTCACAGGATGAGTGACGCTGCCCAATACTGTCACTATGGCGGTGTGTCCACTCACAGGATGAGTGACGCTGCCCAATACTGTCACTATGGCGGTGTGTTCACTCACAGGATGAGTGACGCTGCCCAATACTGTCACTATGGTGGTGTGTCCACTCACAGGATGAGTGACGCTGCCCAATACTGTCACTATGGCGGTGTGTCCACTCACAGGATGAGTGACGCTGCCCAATACTGTCACTATGGCGGTGTGTCCACTCACAGGATGAGTGACGCTGCCCAATACTGTCACTATGGCGGTGTGTTCACTCACAGGATGAGTGACGCTGCCCAATACTGTCACTATGGCGGTGTGTCCACTCACAGGATGAGTGACGCTGCCCAATACTGTCACTATGGCGGTGTGTCCACTCACAGGATGAGTGGCGCTGCCCAATACTGTCACTATGGCGGTGTGTCCACTCACAGGATGAGTGACGCTGCTCAATACTGTCACTATGGCGGTGTGTCCACTCACAGGATGAGTGACGCTGCCCAATACTGTCACTATGGCGGTGTGTCCACTCACAGGATGAGTGACGCTGCCCAATACTGTCACTATGGCGGTGTGTTCACTCACAGGATGAGTGACGCTGCCCAATACTGTCACTATGGCGGTGTGTCCACTCACAGGATGAGTGCCGCTGCCCAATACTGTCACTATGGCGGTGTGTCCACTCACAGGATGAGTGGCGCTGCCCAATACTGTCACTATGGCGGTGTGTCCACTCACAGGATGAGTGACGCTGCCCAATACTGTCACTATGGCGGTGTGTCCACTCACAGGATGAGTGACGCTGCCCAATACTGTCACTATGGCGGTGTGTCCACTCACAGGATGAGTGACGCTGCCCAATACTGTCACTATGGCGGTGTGTCCACTCACAGGATGAGTGACGCTGCCCAATACTGTCACTATGGCGGTGTGTCCACTCACAGGATGAGTGACGCTGCCCAATACTGTCACTATGGCGGTGTGTCCACTCACAGGATGAGTGCCGCTGCCCAATACTGTCACTATGGCGGTGTGTTCACTCACAGGATGAGTGACGCTGCCCAATACTGTCACTATGGCGGTGTGTCCACTCCCAGGATGAGTGACGCTGCCCAATACTGTCACTATGGCGGTGTGTCCACTCACAGGATGAGTGACGCTGCCCAATACTGTCACTATGGCGGTGTGTCCACTCACAGGATGAGTGACGCTGCCCAATACTGTCACTATGGCGGTGTGTTCCCTCACAAGATGAGTGACGCTGCCCAATACTGTCACTATGGCGGTGTGTCCACTCACAGGATGAGTGGCGCTGCCCAATACTGTCACTATGGCGGTGTGTCCCTCACAGGATGAGTGACGCTGCCCAATACTGTCACTATGGCGGTGTGTCCACTCACAGGATGAGTGGCGCTGCCCAATACTGTCACTATGGCGGTGTGTCCACTCACAGGATGAGTGGCGCTGCCCAATACTGTCACTATGGCGGTGTGTCCACTCACAGGATGAGTGGCGCTGCCCAATACTGTCACTATGGCGGTGTGTTCACTCACAGGATGAGTGACGCTGCCCAATACTGTCACTATGGCGGTGTGTCCACTCACAGGATGAGTGGCGCTGCCCAATAGCCTCACCGTGACTCTCATAATCCTTCAAGAGTCGTAGATAGAACACTCATACACAAGAAGTTGTTAAAAATAAAGATGTTTAAATAACAGCTGTCAGTCATATAAAAAAAGTCCAATCAACATCAATTCAAGAAGATAAAGGCCAGAAGACATACTTAAAACTGTAAATGAAACAGATCTTTGAAACGCATATAAATCCCTCCTCTGCAGGCGATGAGTCACAATAACGTGGCTGAAGTATGTTGACCAGACCACACACTAGAAATTGAAGGGACGACGACGTTTCGGTCCGTCCTGGACCATTCTCAAGTCGATTGTGAGAATGGTTCTCAAGTCGAGTCACAATCGACTTGAGAATGGTCCAGGACGGACCGAAACGTCGTCGTCCCTTCAATTTCTAGTGTGTGGTCTGGTCAACAAAATCCCTCCTCTGTCAGATCGTCCTGTAAATACTTGTTGCGTCTGTAAATCTTTTTTACGGCACCTATAGTGTCAAGTTTCCTGCGTCCTGCCCAAAATATTCATGTTCCCGCGACCTGTAAGCAGGTTATAGTAATGGTCCCTCGGTCCGGCGACCTCTGCATGGCCTATATGGAGGTTATAGTAATGGTCCTTCGGTCCGGCGACCTCTGGCATGGTCTATAAGGTTATAGTAATGGTCCTTCGGTCCGGCGACCTCTGGCATGGCCTATAAGCAGGTCCCTCAGCGTCCTATGCAGCAAGCGACGTCACCTCGCGGGGCGTGAAACTCATCTTTAGAGATCGCTGTGCCAAATCTGCGCATCACAGGGCACCATTTACGGCCGTGTTTATGACGTCCTCGGCAAGCGATGACAGACGAAATGATGATAATCGCCAGAGGAACGGGGCTGGGATGAAATGTTTACAGTCATTGATTATCTGTTGGTGGGACGAGTTTGACGGCTTGTCATCGCTAAGACGCGATTGGTCTCGTCTTCACAGCCTCTCAAGGCTCCTCGCGATGATTGGAATACACAGTATGTACGTATATATATAGGGAAGGGAGTAGTACCACCTCTGGCTGGAAGAAGGGGACCCTTAGCCTCATAATAGGCAGCATATATGTATGTATATATACATATATATATATATATATATGTATATTTATTTGCCTAAGTTGACTTGTAAGCATTTTATATACAACAGCTTAGTTCTGTCCTGTCTCAGTTCAGTTTATGCACAACAGTTCTGTCACTGGACGCGTGATCCTGTGGTCCCGGGTTCGATCCCGGGCGCCGGCGAGAAACAATGGGCTGAGTTTCTTTCTCCCTGATGCCCCTGTTACCTAGCAGTAAATAGGTACCTGGGAGTTAGTCAACTGTCACGGGCTGCTTCCTGGGGGTGGAGGCCTGGTCGAGGACCGGGCCGCGGGGACACTAAAAAAGCCCCGAAATCATCTTCAAGGCGGAATCTGCCTTGATTCTTCTCATAATTTTTGCATCATGAGTAAACATTCAGAGGAATGTGTCTAATACCCTCTGGAAGATCGTTTACATTGGGGGGAGGGGTGCTCCTATGGGGTGGTAGGCTAGGGTGTTGCAGTTCCCTCTGGGGTTCCTGAATTGCTGGTTTGAGGTTCCCCACTCCCCTCTGACATTGTTGCTCTGCAGGCTGAGGTTCCCTGGCTCCCTTACCGCCACCTGTGGCTTTTCCTTGCATATGCTGCCTGCATTATTTCGTCCCTGTTGATGTCCCTCTGAAGGAATACCTCTCTGTATTACCTTACATGTCACAGTGTGTGTGTGTGTGTGTGTGTGTGTGTGTGTGTGTGTGTGTGTGTGTGTGTGTGTGTGTGTGTATATGTGTGTACTCACCTAGTTGTGTCTGCAGGATCGAGCATTGACTCTTGGATCCCGCCTTTCGAGCATCGGTTGTTTACGGCAATAACTTCTGTCCCATTTCCCTATCATACCTGGTTTTAAAATTATGAATAGTGTTTGCTTCCACAACCTGTTCCTGAAGTGCATTCCATTTTCCCACTACTCTCACGCTAAAAGAAAACTTCCTAACATCTCTGTGACTCATCTGAGTTTCAAGCTTCCATCCATATCCCCTCGTTCTGTGTGTACTCACCTATTTGTGCTTGCGGGGGTTGAGCTTTGGCTCTTTGGTCCCGCCTCTCAACTGTCAATCAACTGGTGTACAGATTCCTGAGCCTACTGGGCTCTATCATATCTACACTTGAAACTGTGTATGGAGTCAGCCTCCACCACATCTCTTCCTAATGCATTCCATTTGTCAACCACTCTGACACTAAAAAAGTTCTTTCTAATATCTCTGTGGCTCATTTGGGCACTCAATTTTCACCTGTGTCCCCTAGTGCGTGTTCCCCTTGTGTTAAATAGACTGTCCTTATCAACCCTGTCGATTCCCTTGAGAATCTTGAATGTGGTGATCATGTCCCCCCTAACTCTTCTGTCTTCCAACGAAGTGTGTGTGTGTGTGTGTGTGCAGGGAGGTACTCATTCCCTCTTGATTTTTTGTGTTCTTTTTGTAGCGTCTCTTGAGGCTTGACTTAAACGCCAGGAGGATCTCCTCGCTAATTAGACCTCCATGTTCGCTCAAGATATAGGTCTCTGAGGCACATCTGAATATTCATTAAGGGCCCCTCAGTCAGTTCTTAGCAAGTGTTCCACCTGTTATCTTCCAAACCTCTGTCGTGCTATCTTGGCAAGTGGTGGACCTGCTATCGCCCCAACCGCTGAGCTGGATCACATTACCAGATATTTTTACAGAGGACGAATGAAATTTGAATTATCTGGACAGCAGGGTTACCCGCTAATGGGTGGGCGGGGGGGGGGGGGGGATTGATGAGGATGAAGGGGTGGGGGGGGAAGATGATATGTTGAGACCTTGTACTCCCTCATCTACTCCCTCATCTACTCCCTCATCTATGCCTTCATCTACTCCCTCGTTATTTCTGTGGGTAGTTACGGGAACAGACAACTGCTGACTCCTGTTAACAGGCCGTGAGCTTCCTGAGGTTATCTATCTTGAGATGATTTCGGGGCTTTAGTGTCCCCGCGGCCCGGTCCTCGACCAGGCCTCCACCCCCAGGAAGCAGCCCGTGACAGCTGACTAACACCCAGGTACCTAATTTACTACTAGGTAACAGGGGCATAGGGTGAAAGAAACTCTGTCCATTGTTTCTCGCCGGCGCCTGGGATCGAACCCAGGACCACAGGATCAGAAGCCCCGCGTGCTGTCCGCTCGGCCGACCGGCCCTCCCCTCCTGTCTCATAACCGTATCACGAAACCGTATCATTCCTTGCCTGTCTTATGAAACCGTATCATTCCTTGCCTGTCTTATGAAACCGTATCATTCATTTGTATACTTAAGCATGTCTCCTTGTTACTCAACGTCTTTCAAGAGGTATAACTCATCCTTGAAGGAGTACCTCAAGAGAGAGAGAACACATTCATCATGGAGACGTGTGGCCTTAACCGTGCCTCAAGGTCCAAGTGGGTTCTCACAAGGTCAACCTCAAGTCCCAAGTTCATATCCAAAGCTCAGTTACAAGGACCTTGATATCTTAATTATTGCATCTTCTTAGTGAATGAACATTTCTCAAGAGGTGCTTGTGTCTTGAGGTTCAGCTGACATTTGAAGCACTTTCCTGAACTCAGGCGAGTATATTTTCACTAACGGGCTCGCCATAGCCCGTGCTGCTTGGAACTTTTTGTTCC
Organism: Procambarus clarkii; assembly: GCF_020424385.1. Lineage (NCBI taxonomy): Eukaryota > Metazoa > Arthropoda > Malacostraca > Decapoda > Cambaridae > Procambarus > Procambarus clarkii. The sequence goes on along the minus strand of NW_025571065.1, from coordinate 36,306 downwards.
AAGTAGCGAATCTTAAACAATAACAACATTTTCACTGGAGCTAATTAAAGAGTATGAGCTAAACATTCCTTATAGCTCCTCCATGAACGCTTTTATGGCGATAATGATAGGAATATTATTCAGTTAGTGGTACACCCTCACTCGACCCCACACCCCAAAATAGGTACGACCCACCACCCTACCTTTCTAGCTTCAATAACAACCTCTCTCTCACCAGCTGGTCTGGGGCCAGATTCACGAAAGCACTTACGCAAGCACTTACGAACCTATACATCTTTTCTCAATCTTTGGCGGCTTTGTTTACAATTATTAAACAGTTAATGAGCTCCGAAGCACCAGGAGGCTGTTTATAACAATAACAACAGTTGATTGGCAAGTTTTCATGCTTGTAAACTGTTTAATATATGTAAACAAAGCCGTCAAAGATTGAGGAAAGATGTATAAGTTCGTAAGTGCTTGCGTAAGTGCTTTCGTGAATCTGGCCCCTGAGCCCTTGAGCGCCGTGGTATTGTCACTCCTGCGGCTCTCCCAGCGCTCTCCCAGCGCTCTCCCAGCATGCCTCTCTCCTCTACACCTCTCTCTCTCTCTCCTCTACACCTCTCTCTCTCTCCTGTACACCTCTCTCTACACCTCTCTCTCTCTCTCGTCTACACCTCTCTCTCTCTCTACACCTCTCTGTCTCTCCTCTACACCTCTCTCTCTCTCTCCTCTACACCTCTCTCTCTCTCTACACCTCTCTCTCTCTCCTCTACACCTCTCTCTCTCTCTACACCTCTCTCTCTCTCTCCTCTACACCTCTCTCTCTCTCTACACCTCTCTGTCTCTCCTCTACACCTCTCTCTCTACACCTCTCTCTCCACTACTTGACCAAGCAGATCTACTTTTCTACCTCCTGGCAACCACCAGCATCACCCAACCCAGTTCTCAATCTCCACTACATAACTACCTTTATCATCATTCTGTTTCACCTACCTGGTCACCCTGTTCCTCTACTCCACTACCACCATCACCCTACTCCCCCCCCCCGCCCCCGGCCCCCCTCTCACACACTAACCAACCTACCTGGTCACCCTGTTCCTCTACTCCACTACCACCATCACCCTACTCCCCCCCCCCCCGCCCCCGGCCCCCCTCTCACACACTAACCAACCTACCTGGTCACCCTGTTCCTCTACTCCACTACCACCATCACCCTATTCCCCCTCCCCGCCCCCGGCCCCCCTCTCACACACTAACCAACCTACCTGGTCACCCTGTTCCACTACTCCACTACCACCATCACCCTACTCCCCCCCTTCCCCTCCGCCCCCCCTCTCACACACTAACCATCCTACCTGGTCACCCTGTTCCTCTACTCCACTACCACCATCACCCTATTACCCCCCCCCCCGCCCCCGGCCCCCCTCTCACACACTAACCAACCTACCTGGTCACCCTGTTCCTCTACTCCACTACCACCATCACCCTATTCCCCCCCCCCCCACGCCCCCGGCCCCCCTCTCACACACTAACCAAGCAGTCTGGGTAAATAGGTAAGAACACAATATACACATTTAAGGATGTGTGTATGGTATCCTAGAGATATTCATATGGTCATATTTAACGTATTAATTACGTATTAATCTGACGTATTACCATCATCTAGAAGGATGAACTAGATTAGCATCCACCTTCTAGAAGAATGTACTAGATTAGCATCCACCTTCTAGAAGAATGTACTAGATTAGCATCCACCTTCTAGAAGGATGAACTAGATTAGCATCCACCTTCTAGAAGGATGAACTAGATTAGCATCCACCTTCTAGAAGGATGAACTAGATTAGCATCCACCTTCTAGAAGAATGAACTAGATTAGCATCCACCTTCTAGAAGAATGAACTAGATTAGCATCCACCTTCTAGAAGGATGAACTAGATTAGCATCCACCTTCTAGAAGAATGAACTAGATTAGCATCCACCTTCTAGAAGAATGAACTAGATTAGCATCCACCTTCTAGAAGAATGTACTAGATTAGCATCCACCTTCTAGAAGGATGAACTAGATTAGCATCCACCTTCTAGAAGAATGTACTAGATTAGCATCCACCTTCTAGAAGGATGAACTAGATTAGCATCCACCTTCTAGAAGAATGTACTAGATTAGCATCCACCTTCTAGAAGGCTGAACTAGATTAGCATCCACCTTCTAGAAGAATGTACTAGATTAGCATCCACCTTCTAGAAGGATGAACTAGATTAGCATCCACCTTCTAGAAGAATGTACTAGATTAGCATCCACCTTCTAGAAGAATGAACTAGATTAGCATCCACCTTCTAGAAGGATGTACTAGATTAGCATCCACCTTCTAGAAGAATGAACTAGATTAGCATCCACCTTCTAGAAGGATGTACTAGATTAGCATCCACCTTCTAGAAGGATGAACTAGATTAGCATCCACCTTCTAGAAGAATGTACTAGATTAGCATCCACCTTCTAGAAGAATGTACTAGATTAGCATCCACCTTCTAGAAGGATGTACTAGATTAGCATCCACCTTCTAGAAGAATGAACTAGATTAGCATCCACCTTCTAGAAGAATGTACTAGATTAGCATCCACCTTCTAGAAGGATGAACTAGATTAGCATCCACCTTCTAGAAGGCTGAACTAGATTAGCATCCACCATCTAGAAGAATGAACTAGATTAGCATCCACCTTCTAGAAGGATTAACTAGATTAGCATCCACCTTCTAGAAGAATGAACTAGATTAGCATCAACCTTCTAGAAGAATGAACTAGATTAGCATCAACCTTCTAGAAGAATGAACTAGATTAGCATCAACCTTCTAGAAGAATGAACTAGATTAGCATCCACCTTCTAGAAGGATGAACTAGATTAGCATCCACCTTCTAGAAGAATGTACTAGATTAGCATCCACCTTCTAGAAGAATGAACTAGATTAGCATCCACCTTCTAGAAGGATGAACTAGATTAGCATCCACCTTCTAGAAGAATGTACTAGATTAGCATCCACCTTCTAGAAGGATGAACTAGATTAGCATCCACCTTCTAGAAGAATGAACTAGATTAGCATCCACCTTCTAGAAGGATGAATTAGATTAGCATCCACCTTCTAGAAGAATGAACTAGATTAGCATCCACCTTCTAGAAGAATGAACTAGATTAGCATCCACCTTCTAGAAGGATGTACTAGATTAGCATCCACCTTCTAGAAGGATGAACTAGATTAGCATCCACCTTCTAGAAGAATGTACTAGATTAGCATCCACCTTGTAGAAGAATGTACTAGATTAGCATCCACCTTCTAGAAGGATGTACTAGATTAGCATCCACCTTCTAGAAGAATGAACTAGATTAGCATCCACCTTCTAGAAGAATGTACTAGATTAGCATCCACCTTCTAGAAGGATGAACTAGATTAGCATCCACCTTCTAGAAGGCTGAACTAGATTAGCATCCACCATCTAGAAGAATGAACTAGATTAGCATCCACCTTCTAGAAGGATTAACTAGATTAGCATCCACCTTCTAGAAGAATGAACTAGATTAGCATCAACCTTCTAGAAGAATGAACTAGATTAGCATCAACCTTCTAGAAGAATGAACTAGATTAGCATCAACCTTCTAGAAGAATGAACTAGATTAGCATCCACCTTCTAGAAGGATGAACTAGATTAGCATCCACCTTCTAGAAGAATGAACTAGATTAGCATCCACCTTCTAGAAGGCTGAACTAGATTAGCATCCACCTTCTAGAAGGATGAACTAGATTAGCATCCACCTTCTAGAAGGCTGAACTAGATTAGCATCCACCTTCTAGAAGGCTGAACTAGATTAGCATCCACCATCTAGAAGAATGAACTAGATTAGCATCCACCTTCTAGAAGGATTAACTAGATTAGCATCCACCTTCTAGAAGAATGAACTAGATTAGCATCAACCTTCTAGAAGAATGAACTAGATTAGCATCAACCTTCTAGAAGAATGAACTAGATTAGCATCAACCTTCTAGAAGAATGAACTAGATTAGCATCCACCTTCTAGAAGGATGAACTAGATTAGCATCCACCTTCTAGAAGAATGAACTAGATTAGCATCCACCTTCTAGAAGGCTGAACTAGATTAGCATCCACCTTCTAGAAGGCTGAACTAGATTAGCATCCACCTTCTAGAAGGCTGAACTAGATTAGCATCCACCTTCTAGAAGGCTGAACTAGATTAGCATCCACCATCTAGAAGAATGAACTAGATTAGCATCCACCTTCTAGAAGGATGTACCAGATTAGCATCCACCTTCTAGAAGAATGAACTAGATTAGCATCAACCTTCTAGAAGAATGAACTAGATTAGCATCAACCTTCTAGAAGAATGTACTAGATTAGCATCCACCTTCTAGAAGAATGAACTAGATTAGCATCAACCTTCTAGAAGAATGAACTAGATTAGCATCCACCTTCTAGAAGGCTGAACTAGATTAGCATCCACCTTCTAGAAGGCTGAACTAGATTAGCATCCACCTTCTAGAAGGCTGAACTAGATTAGCATCCACCTTCTAGAAGGCTGAACTAGATTAGCATCCACCTTCTAGAAGGATTAACTAGATTAGCATCCACCTTCTAGAAGAATGAACTAGATTAGCATCCAACTTCTAGAAGGCTGAACTAGATTAGCATCCACCTTCTAGAAGGCTGAACTAGATTAGCATCCACTTTCTAGATTACACACTTAATATTTTCCACATTGTGGAAATTAGATTAGCTGGGTGAATCAGGTTAGTTTATGTATTAGTTAAAGTGTATTTCGTGTGAGTTGTATGGTACTATAATATACACTTATACAATCTATATACTTACACAATCACTGCCAAGTCGATAATTGTATCCTTGTGTGTTCTTGAAAGTAAATTACGATAGAGATAACTAATTCTAAGATTTACTGGAATAAAACTCATTCGAAACCCAATAAAATCGTGTAAATGTTTGAAAAAAAACAGTTGTTTTATTTTCTAATAGATTTATTTTGAAAAACTCAATAGCATAAATAGCTGATCTCTCACAGTTTTCAAAACTGAAACTTGAGAAACACCTGAGAAGGAAACGTGATCAATCAGGCTGTGACACATGGCAGACTGAGCAGTGGAGTCTTAACACAGTTTGGTGACCAAGCCACCAACCATCAGGCCTGATTAGAGACCGGGCCGCGAGGACATTGGTCCTCGGAACAACCCGAAGGCAGCTTCAAATGTGACCTCAAGATAAGGGGTAAGAGGTGATAGGGTTCCTTTTAACCCAGTTAATGGTCACTCTTGAAACCATTGCCCCTACCCATTGTAGAGAGCCGGTCGGCCGAGCGGACAGCACGCTGGACTTGTGATCCTGTGGTCCCGGGTTCGATCCTGGGCGCCGGCGAGAAACAACGGGCAGAGTTTCTTTCACCCTATGCCCCTGTTACCTAGCAGTAAAATAGGTACCTGGGTGTTAGTCAGCTGTCACGGGCTGCTTCCTGGGGGTGGAGGCCTGGTCGAGGACCGGGCCGCGGGGACACTAAAAAGACCCAAAATCACCTCAAGATAACCTCAAGATAACCCTAGAGCTCCTTGTACCCCTATAATAAAGCCCCATGTACCCGTGTACAACTAGAGCAGGGCTCTATAAGGGCTCTATAAGCCCGTCATCAAAATATCTCATCACAATCAACCAACAATCATCATACTGTGTTCAACAGGTTTTAAAGTATTAAGTATTAAGTCTTAAAGTATTATAAAGTATTAAGTATATACAGGTCGTAATGTATTATTACTCCCTAGTTTAATGTTATTGTAATTTCGGCCCCTTGGTGAAAGTTACTGTAAATTCAGTAAGGACTGAGGCGTTTGGGCACCCTATGGTTAATTCGATGGGGCGCCCAGGACCGCTGGTTCTTGTATTGACCACGGCGTAGAAAGTACCCCATGTATTGCATCATTTATATGGCAATTTATTTTACCCATCGGAAAAACTTATCGCATTTCTCGCCCTGTTGAAGATGTACCTATAAACACACACACACACATGTTAATACATTAGACAAACGACTGGGTCCAAGAGCTAAGACCTCGATTCTACATTCACAAGTAGTAAATACAAATGCTGGATAAACAGATAATACACACACCTCATCTCACGTCGCTGGAAGACAGTAGAGGAGACATGATCACCACATACAAAATTCTCAGAGAAATTGATAGGGTAGACAAAGATGGATTATTTAACACGGGTGGTACACGAACAAGGGGACACAGGTGGAAGCTGAGTACCCAAATGAGCCACAGAGACGTTAGAAAGCACTTTTTCAGTGTCAGAATAGTTAGTAAATGGAATGCATTAGGAAGTGATGTGGTGGTGGAGGCTGACTCCATACACAGTTTCAAATATAGATAGAGCCCAATAGGCTCAGGAACCTGTACACCAGTTGATTGACAGTTGAGAGGCGGGACCAAAGAGCCAGAACTCAACCCCCACAAGCACAACTAGATGAGTACACACTAGGTGACTACAATAGATGTAACCAGGTAAGTACACACATTATATTTATATATATATATATATATATATATATATATATATATATATATATATATATATATATATATATATATGTATATATATATATATATATATATATATATATATATATATATATATATATATATATATATATATATATATATATATATATATATATATAAAGTGCCTGCCATGTATCCCACATTCATTTTAACTCGTTAAATATTACCATCATCTTCCTTCCATGACCAATGGTCCCACCTATTGCCTCACCGTAGCAATTGGCAGCACAGCCCACGCCCTCTCCCCTGAAGGGGGCCCTCGGGCGGGCCACCATGAGGCGGGCCACCCCTCCAGCACCCACCATTTACGGTGGGCCCTTGTGGTCACCTGCTGGGTCTGGCCTCCAGGCGAAGGTGGAGGGCTGAGGTGGGGGACAATGACTCCGTTTCTCTCTCACAAAGGTCTGGGTGTGGAGTGGGGGTGTGGTGTGTGGAGTGGGGTGTGTAGAGTGATAGGGTGTGGAGTGGGTGGTGTGTAGAGTGGGGTGTGTGGAGAGGGGGTGTGGAGTGATAGGGTGTGGAGTGGGGTGTGGAGTCATAGGGTGTGGAGTGGGGTGTGGAGTCATAGGGTGTGGAGTGGGGGGGTCTGGAGTGTGGGTATGGAGTAGGGGTTAGTGTGTAGCCCCTTCGATGTGACTAAGGGTGGGTTTCACTACTCTCTAGAAATGGCATTTACAGCTATGGCGCTTTATAACTCCTAGGTTAAACCTTTTCACCAATTTTTTGTACTTTTTTTTTGTCCTTGTCTTTTAGTTTTGTTGGGTGTGTTTTTTTGTTTTCTTCGTGGCCAACATTTTTGCATAAATCACCAATTTGTGTATTTTAGCATATTATTTTCAGTTTTTTTTAGTAATATTTGAGTACTAGTCAGCGATCACACACACACACACACACACACACACACACACACACACACACACACACGTGTGGTGTGGTGGAGGCTGACTCCATACACAGTTTCAAGTGTAGATATGATAGAGCCCAATAGGCTCAGGAATCTGTACACCAGTTGATTGACGGTTGAGAGGCGGGACCAAAGAGCCAGAGCTCAACCCCCGCAAGCACAACTAGGTGAGTACACACACACACACCTCGCGTTTGAGTGAATAGCACCCGGGGGTGGGGGGGGGTGGGGGGGGTCGTAGTCCTAAGGGCCCGGGTTGGACCCCCAACAGAGGTAGAAACAAATTGGCAGTTACTTTCACCTGCTGGCTCTGTTCACCTTGCAGTAAATGCGCCCCTGGGAGTGTGTCTGTGTGTGAGAAATATATGTAGTAGATATGTTAGAGGAAAACAGGTCGTGAGTCACTATATTAGACAACCGATGGCGGGGTCCAAGAGCTAAGAGCTCGATCCCGCAATCACACTAAAACACACAGTAATAATAATAATAATAATAATAATTTTATTTACAAGAACAGCCTGGTTGATCAGTCCAGCAACCAGGAGGCCTGGTCGACGACCGGGCCGCGGGGACGCTAAGCCCCGGAAGCACCTCAAGGTAACCTCAAGGAAGGTACAATGGGTTTATGAGAATACATAAGATTGGTATTTTCACATTCTTGCAAAAGCATTAACATTGATACTCAGGCTAGCTTCCCAGCTTCCAAGCTTCCCAGCTTCCCAGCTTTCCAGCTTCCCAGCTTTCCAGCTTCCCAGCTTTCCAGCTTCCCAGCTTCCCAGCTTCCCAGCTTCCCAGGTTACTGACCCTTCCGGAAGATCAATTAGCCGGACGGCAGGTTCCGGTGATGCAGGTGGCTTGATCAACACAACTGTAGGGTCTGGCTAATTATTAATGTATTGAACTTTTATTGAGAGAATGGAATGATTTCGGACACTTAATTCCCCCCCCCTCCACTTCCTGTTGTAACGTATGTGGGAATCACCACTTCCTGCACACACACACGCACGCACGCACGCACGCGCGCACGCGCGCGCGCACACACACACACACACACACACACACACACACACACACACACACACACACACACACACACACACACACACACACACCACACACACCACACACATACACTTTCAAGTGTAGATATGATAGAACCCAGTAGGCTCAGGAACCTGTACAGCAGTTGATTGACGGTTGAGAGACGGGACCAAAGAGCCAGAGCTCAACCCCCGCAAGCACAACTAGGTAAGTACAACTAGGTAACTAGGTAAGTACACACACACACACGCACACACACACACACACACAGTTGAGGGCCGCTGAAAGGCGGGACCAAAGAGCCGAAGCTCAACTCCCGCAAACTGCACAACTAACTCCTAGTTACCTATCTTTACCGCTAGCTTGAACAGTCTCATCAGGTGGAAGGAAACACGGCCCAATCGTTTCTGCCCCGTTCTGGACTAAACCCGGGTCTCTCAATTGTAGGCCTAGGACGTGTGTAATATATTGTAGATCAGATCATAATCATAGGTTGTAGATCATAAAAATAGGTTGAGTACCTGATCAGTCCGGCAACCAGGAGGCCTGGTCGACGACCGGGCCGCGGGGACGCTAAGCCCCGGAAGCACCTCAAGGTAACCTCAAGGTAAGGTAAGGCATTCGACGGTTGGGAAGGCGGGGTCCAGGAGCTAAGAGCGTGATGTTGTGGTCAGAGGTGAAGGGTACACTATTGTATTCCAACATTACCATAACACTTCAAGCTGTCATGAGGGGGAGGAGTTACGGTAACTCAGTAGACGCTGTCCTGAAGGGGAGGAGTTACGGTAGCTCACTAGAGGCTGTCATGAACGGAAGGTAGTTACGGTAACTCAGTAGAGGCTATCATAAAGGAAGGTAGTTACGGTAACTCAGTAGAGGCTGTCATGAAGGGGAGGAGTTACGGTAACTCAGTCGAGGCTGTCATGAAGAGGAAGGAGTTACGGTAACTCAGTAGAGGCTATCATAAAGGGAAGTAGTTACGGTAACTCAGTAGAGGCTGTCATGAAGAGGAGGAGTTACGGTAACTCAGTAGAGGCTGTCATGAAGAGGAAGGAGTTACGGTAACTCAATAGAGACTGACATGATGGAGGAGTTACGGTAACTCAGTAGAGGCTGTCATGAAGAGGAAGGAGTTACGGTAACTCAATAGAGACTGTCATGATGGAGGAGTTACGGTAACTCAGTAGAGGCTGTCATGAAGAGGAAGGAGTTACGGTAACTCAATAGAGACTGTCATGATGGAGGAGTTACGGTAACTCAGTAGAGGCTGTCATGAAGGGGAAGAATCACGTTAAACTGACACTGTCAGCCTATCAGATGTTGATATGAAGGTTACCAATCGCCGCAATCTGAAACAGTCAACCCATCAGATGCTGGAACAGTCAACCCATCAGATGCTGGAACAGTCAACCCATCAGATGCTGGAACAGTCAACCCATCAGATGCTGGAACAGTCTCTGGCGGCGCTTGACAACCTACCTTGAGGTGCTTCCGGGGCTTAGTGTCCCCGCGGCCCGGTCGTCGACCAGGCCTCCTGCTAACGCTAACAAGAAAGAAAACCCATAACAAAGCCAGAATTCCATCTTAAAAAACTATAATTAAAACTGAATAGAAGCACAACCAACAGTCCATTGTGTGGCGACCAAGATAACCGGTTATCTTGAGGTTATCTTGAGATGATTTCGGGGCTTTTTTAGTGTCCCTGCGGCCCGATCCTCGACCAGGCCTCCACCCCCAGGAAGCAGCCCGTGACAGCTGACTAACACCCAGGTACCTATTTTACTGCTAGGTAACAGGGGCATAGGGTGAAAGAAACTCTGCCCATTGTTTCTCGCCGGCGCCTGAGATCGAACCCAGGACCACAGGATCACAAGTCCAGCGTGCTGTCCGCTCGGCCGACCGGCTCCCTGTTATCTTAATTCATGGAAGATATACGAGAAACAGAACTAGAATTCAGTAAGATTTTGTTAAGAAACACTGTAGGTTTAAGGGGGGAACAAATTCACTAAAAGTGAATTGATCAAAATTGATGTTATTTTGATCAATTCCCCCCCCCCTTGCCCCTCCACCCCAAAAAAGCACATAAAACGAATAAAAATGTGTAACACTTCGCATGATGAAATGACGAGAATGTAATGTATACATGAAGAAATACCGGGGAGTCCAGAGCCGCGAGTTCGAGCCCCTTGTAATGACCTCAGTATTTTCTCACTAACCAGTTATTAAAAACTGACGGAGAATGTAAGAAACGGAGCGAATACCATCAAGGTCTAAGAGGGGTCTCAATAGGCTCTTGAAAACCTGTTTCAGCTCTTCGGAACACACAAGGAAGATCAGGGAGAGCAATACAGAGGACAACACGCTGGCTCCAATAGGTGGATAGATCACTGAGGGCAACCTGAGGGAGCAGCAGGGATAAACAATCATTTTTTTCCCCTGCCATTGAAGGAACAGAGGAGGAGGGGGGGGAAACAGAGGAGAGGGGGGGAGGGGAGAGGAGAGGGGGGGGGGAACAGAGGAGAGGGGGGGGGGGGAGGGGAGAGGAGGAGGGGGGGGGGGTTGTGTATAAAGAACCACACAAATAAATATAAAACTGTTGTATTGAAACTACAAGAGATCCAAGGGCTGCCAGTTTCCTGTTTCAGCGCCTCAGTGTGGTCATCCAGAGAGGAAACGCCTTTTGTGTATCCCTCGGTTCCTGCTTGGCACCTGAGCAGCTGTAAGGGATTTACAACCTGTATGCACCTGAATCTGTACACTAGTTGATTGACAGTTGAGAGGCGGGACTAAAGAGCCGAAACTGAAACCCCCCGCAAGCACAACTAGGTGAATACAACTAGGTGAGTACAAGCAGACGTGCATCTTGAGAGGCAAAGGTAAAGTAAAGGTAAGGGTATACAATGTAGGGTGATAAAAAGTAAGGTGTTTAAAATTTAATTTTAAATTTTGCCCCGAGGGGCGAGTTTATTGGGCAGCGTCACTCATCCTGTGAGTGGACACACCGCCATAGTGACAGTATTGGGCAGCGCCACTCATCCTGTGAGTGGACACACCGCCATAGTGACAGTATTGGGCAGCGCCACTCATCCTGTGAGTGGACACACCGCCATAGTGACAGTATTGGGCAGCGCCACTCATCCTGTGAGTGGACACACCGCCATAGTGACAGTATTGGGCAGCGCCACTCATCCTGTGAGTGGACACACCGCCATAGTGACAGTATTGGGCAGCGCCACTCATCCTGTGAGTGGACACACCGCCATAGTGACAGTATTGGGCAGCGTCACTCATCCTGTGAGTGGACACACCGCCATAGTGACAGTATTGGGCAGCGCCACTCATCCTGTGAGTGGACACACCGTCATAGTGACAGTATTGGACAGCGTCACTCATCCTGTGAGTGGACACACCGCCATAGTGACAGTATTGGGCAGCGCCACTCATCCTGTGAGTGGACACACCGCCATAGTGACAGTATTGGGCAGCGCCACTCATCTTGTGAGTGGACACACCGCCATAGTGACAGTATTGGGCAGCGTCACTCATCCTGTGAGTGGACACACCGCCATAGTGACAGTATTGGGCAGCGTCACTCATCCTGTGAGTGGACACACCGCCATAGTGACAGTATTGGGCAGCGCCACTCATCCTGTGAGTGGACACACCGCCATAGTGACAGTATTGGGCAGCGCCACTCATCCTGTGAGTGGACACACCGCCATAGTGACAGTATTGGGCAGCGCCACTCATCCTGTGAGTGGACACACCGCCATAGTGACAGTATTGGGCAGCGCCACTCATCCTGTGAGTGGACACACCGCCATAGTGACAGTATTGGGCAGCGTCACTCATCCTGTGAGTGGACACACCGCCATAGTGACAGTATTGGGCAGCGCCACTCATCCTGTGAGTGGACACACCGTCATAGTGACAGTATTGGACAGCGTCACTCATCCTGTGAGTGGACACACCGCCATAGTGACAGTATTGGGCAGCGCCACTCATCCTGTGAGTGGACACACCGCCATAGTGACAGTATTGGGCAGCGCCACTCATCTTGTGAGTGGACACACCGCCATAGTGACAGTATTGGGCAGCGCCACTCATCTTGTGAGTGGACACACCGCCATAGTGACAGTATTGGGCAGCGCCACTCATCTTGTGAGTGGACACACCGCCATAGTGACAGTATTGGGCAGCGCCACTCATCCTGTGAGTGGACACACCGCCATAGTGACAGTATTGGGCAGCGCCACTCATCCTGTGAGTGGACACACCGCCATAGTGACAGTATTGGGCAGCGTCACTCATCCTGTGAGTGGACACACCGCCATAGTGACAGTATTGGGCAGCGCCACTCATCCTGTGAGTGGACACACCGTCATAGTGACAGTATTGGACAGCGTCACTCATCCTGTGAGTGGACACACCGCCATAGTGACAGTATTGGGCAGCGCCACTCATCCTGTGAGTGGACACACCGCCATAGTGACAGTATTGGGCAGCGCCACTCATCTTGTGAGTGGACACACCGCCATAGTGACAGTATTGGGCAGCGCCACTCATCTTGTGAGTGGACACACCGCCATAGTGACAGTATTGGGCAGCGCCACTCATCTTGTGAGTGGACACACCGCCATAGCAGCATGTACAACACTCCCCAATGGGAAGAAAACCCGCTGGATTGTTCAGGGAACTGGGAATCCTATAACTTTGGATTACCTGAATGTAGTTGAAGTGACTGGGATATCTTACATTCTCATTGGTCACTCAAGGTTGCTGCGTCAATTGGCAGGTCATTCAGATAATCCAAAGTTATTTACACACACAAATCATTTGCTTACCAAGCGTCCCGAAACAAATAACACTCCCCAGCTCTATCCCAGGGACAAAAAAACTGTCCCGAAGCTAAACCGTCAATGAATATGAAAGAAAAACACACACTAGGGGTCATACAAAGCAAGAAAAAAAAACACTAATCCCCCCCAGAGGGCCCCCTGAGTGAGCCTACCGGAGGGCCCCCCTGAGTGAGCCTACCGGAGGGCCCATCTACACACACCAAACAGGCCATGAAGAACACAATGGAATGGGCAGGAGGGATTTACGCTGGTTCTGGGGGCCCTCATTCCAGGACTATACCACCCTTTGTGACTCCGTCTTTGTCCACCCTTAAACATTCTCCACATTCTTTGCCCTTCGGAACACCTGGACCTGTTCCATGCTTGGGGCTCGAACCATGAGAGGGTGAGTGTTAGACCGTGACATCACAAGGAACGAGGATATAAAAAAAATACATAAAAGTCCAGGGTAGTTATAATTTCACAGAAGACTTCTTGCGAAGACTGTAATTGTCTTAAGCAGGACATAAGGATAGACAGGATAACATGAACCGTACAAGAAGAGTGATGACAAATCAATAATGGTGCTTTTTAGACCACTAGTACTCTCCAGAGTGAAGGTGTCACACTGGGAGGGTGACAGACACAGGTGGAAGGGCGACAAACACAGGTGGAAAGGTGATAGACACAGGTGGAAAGGTGACAAACACAGGTAAAAGGGCGACAAACATAGGTAAAAGGGCGACAAACACAGGTGGAAAGGTGACAGACAAAGATGGAAGGGTGACAAACACAGGTGGAAAAGAGACAAAAACACAGGTGTAAAGGGTGACAAAAAAAGGTGCGAATGGGAACAGAACAAGGAGAAAAGAACCCACTGCAAAAAATAGGGTTCAAGAGAAAGAGAGAAAGAGAGACCTAAGCAACAGCAAGAGAAATAAAGCCCCCAAAAAGGGACAAGAACGATGGCGGAACTGAAGTAAGAAGAGGAAGAGGAGTAGATAGAAAATAACACGAAAGGATAAAGAGAACAGAGAACATATATACGAACTGAGGCCAGAGAGAGAGAGAGACCCACTTGTGTTTAAACATCGGGCCCAAGAGCCGAAGCTCAACCCCCACCAGCACAACCAGGTGAGTACAAGGGCAGACAGTTGATATAAGTTGGAAACAATTTTTTGGCTTTTGAGAGAGGGAGTGGGGGGGGGGTGTGTGGGGTGGGGGGACATTATTGCAAATTATAGATTACCTCCTCTTACAATACCCCTCTCTTTCACCCCCTCTCACCGACCATTCCCCTCTCCCGTTGCCTACCATACCCCCCCCTTCCATTACCATTCATTCCACCCCCCTCCCTCTCCTTCGCCTATCTTAGCTCTTCCATATCCATACATTCCCCTTTCCTCAGCTACGATAGTCCTCCAATCTTTATTCACACCCCCTTCCCTATCCCCCCCACCCCTTTCTGAGATTGACAACATAGAACTGACTGACTCTAAACACCTGGCGACCAGTGTCACGTCTGTAGTCATACATATAAGCCTCTGACAGCAGGAAGTCACATATATCTCGTCATTTCATATATAAGCACCTGCCTACAATAGTCACATATAAGCGACTGTCTTCTACAGCGGCGTCTGTGTATAGGACCTTGAAGAATGGGGGGGGGGTAGAGGGTTATATACCCCCCTTTGTGTGTGTGTGTGGTGAGATAACATACTCGTAAATCATAGCCCTCGTTAGTATAACCATTATGAACTTATTGCGTTAACGTGTTTACATTGTATGGGGGTGGGGGGGGGGGGGAGGGGGGTTGATGGTGGGGGGGGCGGCTCTGTCTCAATCAGGTATTATTGTTCAGCGAAAAATACACAATTTATGTATTTATTTATACATAAATTTATGTATGTTAGGGGGGGTAACCGGCGTTGCTCGGGGTCTGTCTGTCTCTCTCATCTATCTATCCATCTTCTCATTTGTCTAATAGCTCTATCCGTCTATTGATCCAACTATCCATCAATCTACTGTCTGTCTCTGTAACTCTGTCTCATTCTCTCGGTCTCTGTCTTTTTTAACAAATAAAACTGTCAATTGTGTGGGTGGTCACTTTAGTGGGAAGAGCTTAGTGGTGTGAAATACGATAAAGAAAAAGAGAGAATACTTACCTCTGACTCTTATTATGTCCGTAACTTGAGAAACCTTTGAAACTCGGAAAGACTCGTGTGTTTTTTTCTAAGCAAATTATTGCCCAGTTGTTAATTTTTGTAAATTTTCCCGAAATGAGCGAATAATGGTGATGCATATTAGTAAAATAATTTTGGTTTTGATAGCCGTGTAGCTGGTTGGCAGTGGCAAAAAATTGCCGTGGGGGTCTGAATGTGTCCCTGACACGCGGTTCTCTCTTGAATTCTGGCAACTGCGATTAGCCTATGTCCACCCCGTACCCCAGACCATTCCCTATTCCAAATTGGGTGAGGCTAGCCCCAACCGTGTGGCCTCCAGATGCATTCAACACAACTTTATATAACCAATGTTTCAAAGTTTGGTATCACCAATGATAGCAACAATAGGACTGTGTCCTGTTCCTGTCCTCATGTTCTGGGGACTTGTATTGTGTGTCTGTGTTCCCCTTTTTAGTCCCCTTGTTGATGGGGGGCTCTTAAGAGAGGTCTGTCTGGTCCCCTTGTTGAGGGGTGCTCTTAAGAGTGTGTTCTGTTGTGGTGTCTCAAGTGGTTCCCATGAGAGGTGTGGTTCAGTGGGTCTATGCGTGACCGGTTGTGTGCGGAATATTGATCTACTGTATGCCAGGTGGGCCGGCTGGTGGATGACGGTTGGGCCAGCTGGTGGGTGACGGTTGGGCCAGCTGGTGGGTGACGGGTGGAACGGGTGTTGGGTGGCTGGCTGGATGAGGAGAATGTCTGAACATAACAGAAATTCCTGGCTCTGAGGAGTGGGGAGGGAGGGGGACGAATGGGGTGAGTTTTGGATAGTTGTGAAGCAGATGAGAGAGAGAGAGAGAGAGGTAAGAGATTAAGACAGGAAAGTGGACTTAAAGGAATAGACGAAGCAAATAGTCTGAAGATGGTAATGGACAGGTGGCAGGTGGACAGGTGGCCCTCACCATAAACAGGTGGTGGTGGCCCAGGCGGTTAGGACAGGTGGGTGAGACGGTTAGGACAGGTGATGGTGGTGGTGGCATTAAAGACGGGTATAGTACTATTGAAGACGAATCATCAGAAGTGCCCCATATACCCACTCCCCATGAAGCCAAACCTGTTCCACCGGCCATGATATAATACTCCCTTCTTCACCCCCCCCCCCACCGTCTCCCCCTCTTGTACCGATCATAGTGGCTTTCTTATACCCCTCTCTAGATGGGTGTCTCTCCCTGTCTATCTCTGTCAACCGGGCTGATGGAGACGGCTTGAGACCCAATCATCAGAGAGCGAACAGTTCTCGCTTATCTAACACGCCGCATATTTTTGGCGAAAGACAAAAGCGTGGAAAATAACGATGTATTTGTCCAAAAAATCAATACATATCATAATTCTAATGTTTTGCTTATTGGGTGATCCCATAGTCGCCTGAGACTGATCTGAAAAGTGGTCTCAAACTCTGTTATTTGTGAAAATAACTCTTCTCTTATTTTCTTAGAAAATAAGTTCTTCTAAGAACTTAATTCTTCTTCTTCTCTTAGAAAATTCTCTTATTTTTGTATGGAGCACAAATGGTTTCATGGACGTATGTTGTAAAAAAAATATATTTTTATAGATTTATTATTATACAGCTGTTACGTTTAAATTGTAAATCCAGGAAAACTATTTACATTTTCAACTTGATTTATGGTTCATTTTGAATTAGAGTTGGAGAACAATCTCTGAACAATTCGAACAAAAAATTTTGTTAGATTACAATGACCTCTTACAGTTAGCAACATGGATTGACACAACGAGATCGTTAACCTGTCATCAGTCAGACGAATTAACCGGATTTCCGGGAATTTTGATGTGGGGGCAGATCAGAGTTTGGCCTTTGCTGGCGATGTGGGTAATGATGCATGTTTGGGTGTTCCCCCTTGACAACATTGCATGTTTGGGTCCCCCCACTCACACAACATTGCATGTTTGGGCTCCTCCTCTCACAACATTGCATGTTTGGGTTCCTCCCCAGACAACACTGCATGTTTGGGTTCCCCTGACAACACTGCATGTTTGGGTCCCCCTTCACAACACTGCATGTTTGGGTTCCCACCCTTACAACACTGCATGTTTGGGTCCCCCTTCACAACACTGCATATTTGGGTCCCCCCTGATAACACTGCATGTTTGGGTCCCCCACTCACAACATTGCATATTATTCTCTGATACGACTGGTGGTTAAGGGGTGACTTCAACAGCCAGTTGAAAGGGGTTAGGGGGGGACAAATTTAGTCCCCCTTACCCCCATTACAGGGGACCCTTTATTGGGTGTCAGTAATTTGAAAAAGGCTAAGAAGCCGTTTGAAAATGTGAACGTCGAAAATAACAAACGAGTCTTTGGTAAACCGTGGTTCACTGAGGTAAACCGTGGTTCACTGAGGTAAACCGTGGTTCATTGAGGTAAACCGTGGTTCACTGAGGTAAACTGTGGTTCACTGAGGTAAACCGTGGTTCACTGAGGTAAACTGTGGTTCACTGAGGTAAACTGTGGTTCACTGAGGTAAACCGTGGTTCACTGAGGTAAACTGTGGTTCACTGAGGTAAACCATAGCTCACGTAGGTAAACCATGGTTCACGTAGGTAAACAATGGTTCACTGAGGTAAACCGCGGTTCACTGAGGTAAACCGTGGTCCACTGAGGTAAACCACGGTTCAATGAGGTAAACTATGGTTTACTGAAGTAAACCATGGTTTACTGATGTAAATTGAGGTACACTGAGGTAACCATGGTACACTAAGGTAAACCGTGTTACACTCAGGTAAACCAAGGTACATCAAGGTAAACCATTGTACATAAAGGTAAACCGTGTTACACTCAGGTAAATCAATGTACATTAAGGTAAACCATGGTGCACTAAGGTAAACCGTGGCATACTAAGGTAAACCATGGTACACCAAGGTAAACCATGGTACACCAAGGTAAACCATGAGACACTGAGGTAAACCGTGGCACACTAAGGTAAACCATGGTACACCAAGTTAAACAATGATACACTAAGGTAAACCACTGTACACTAAGGTACTCCAAGGTACACTAATGTAAACCGTGGCACACTAAGGTAAACCAATGTACACTAAGGTAAACCACGGTACACTAAGGTAAACCATCATACACAAATGTAAACCATTATACACAAATGTAAACCATTATACACTAAAGTAAACCACGATACACTAAGGTAAACTGTGGTACACTAAGGTAAACCATGGTACACTAAGGTAAACCGGGGTACACGAGATTGTACACTACTCAAGCAGGTGTGGAGATAAGAGCAAGAGGGAGTTATTTTCCTCGTCTCTGCTCACTACTTACAGGTCGGCAGTAAGAATACCTTCACCATGGGGAGAAAATTACTAATTCCTGACAGATACCTAGCTCGCTCTCGCACGCACGCACGCACGCACGCACATACACACACATACACACACACACACACACACACACACACACACACACACACACACACACACACACACACACACACACAGTTGAGTTGTCAGTTGAGAGGCGGGACCAAAGAGCCAAAGCTCAACCCCCGCAAGCACAAATAGGTGAGTACAAATAGGTGAGTACACACACACACACACACACACACACAGCCCAATAGGCTCAGGAACCTGTACACCTGTTGATTGACAGTTGAGAGGCGGGACCAAAGAGCCAGAGCTCAACCCCCGCAAGCACAACTAGGTGAGTACAACTAGGTGAGTACACACACACACACACACACACACACACACACACACACACACACACACGCACGCACGCACACACCTGGTATCCTGGTGTATAGCGCGCAGGGCTCGTAATTCTGTGGTGCGGATTCGATTCCCGCACGAGGCAGAAACAAATTGGGCAAAGTTTCTTTCACCCTGTATGCCCCTGTTACCTAGCAGTAAATAGGTACCTGGGAGTTAGTCAGCTGTCACGGGCTGCTTCCTGGTGTGTGTGTGTGGTGTGGAGAGAGAGAGAGAGAGAGAAAAAGTTAGTAAACAGTTGATTGACAGTTGAGAGGCGGGCCGAAAGAGCAGAGCTCAACCCCCAGTAGCACAACTAGGTGAATAGAACTAGGGGAATACACACACACACACACACACACACACACACACACACACACACACACACACACACACACACACACACACACACACAGTGAGGGATCTAACAGGGTTTGGCCCTTAGGCCAAAAACAGCAAAATGGTCTCCACATTTCAGAGACTTAAATAACTTTTAGATGACATTATAATCTCCAATTACCCAAGAAAAGAAAAAAATAATATTTTTTAGTTTACCTCACATTTTAACTGATGTAACTCCAGAAACACCTCAGATGATCTCCCGACAACGGTAAACAATCTTTTGGGTTTACTCTTGACTGATGAGTCAGTAAAAACAAACAATATTATGCACTCTGCTCCTCCTCAGTTGCTTGAAAACGGTGTTTGCTTCGTTGAAGACCCGAAGGACAATTTGCTCAGTACAGGAATTACACGAAAAATGGCGGTAGTGTCATTAAGCAATCAATAACTCCAAATATTATGGGACATTTGTCCATTTTTAAGGTTCAGAAAGTGTGCTGGTTAGGGCCCCCTGGTGATGCTGGTTAGGGGCCCTCCCTGGTGATGGTGATTTGGGCCCCCTGGTGCTGGAGGGCCCCAGGTCATAGCCTACAACATTACCAGGACACCTGGAGATGGTTGTAAAGCTCCATATACCTCCCTTGTCCCCCAAACTTCTGGTTATACAGGCCGGCATACCAGTATTACAGTCCCCCTTCTCACCCTCCCCCCAACCCTAAACCACTATCCACCTCCCCCCCCACTATCCCTCGCTAACCCCTCCGTCCCTTCTCAAAATCCTGACCCTCCACCGCTCTTCACGTAGCCTGGACACGCAAACAGGTGTTCAGTCCCTTTACAAAGGGAAGAAATGGGCGCCTTGTGAGAATTGGGCGTCTTGAACCGTTAGTCACACGTTTGGGGGATGGTTTGTACGTTTGGGGATGATCCTAGACGTCATGGGTTCGAATCCTGGTCAGGTTATTATTAAGAGTTCTTAGTGATATATATCCAATGGTGATATATATTATGTTTTGAGGTAACACTTTTGATTTTGATTTTGAGGTAACACTTTTGATTTTGGAATCCCTCACCCCCGCCCCGCTATCTTGAGGAATAATCCCAGGCGTGGACCACGATAACGCCTGCAGATAGCACGTCATATATGGACCGTTATAGGCAAAGGTCTCGTAGAACCACTGACAGAAAAGGTAAGCAGGAATCCTGCCCCCCCATATCCAAGAGCTGATACCGATCTTGTCCGGCCCGCAATAGCCGTCAAGCTGTGAGTGTTTTCGACCCACGGACCATACCAATGGGTGAATAGGTGAACCAAAAGGAGACAAACCAAATGAACCAATAGGAGCCATCAGGGGTATCATCCCTATTACGCTCTGCCTGAAACTTCTGATTTAAATTTAATTTACTAGGGTTCACTACTCTACTCCCAGCTAATCTCAAAGCAAAATAGTGATTTGGATTCATGTTTTGTGTAAAATAATGCTACCTTTTCCGGTGAATATATTCGTCATTAGCAGCTGGAGAAAAGGTTCTCAAAACTTGGTCTGGTATAATGTTATTTCTCCTTTGTGTTCCACCATTTTGGACTGGCAAACTTGGTTCTATTGGTTCGTCATTCTCTTATGTAGAGGGGGAAGTGTTTCGCTTTTGTGTTGCGTCAGACGGCTCGGTCAGTTTCGGGGTTGTGATGTTGATCGAGATAAAGGATCAGAGATTAAATTATATATTCTGATCAGAATCTTAGGATCGTCGATCTGACTTCCCTGGTGGTTGGTTGCATCTTGCTGCTGAGATTTGTGCTGTGGTCTCCATATTCTGTGATGTATAAAGACTATATATATATATATATATATATATATATATATATATATATATATATATATATATATATATATATATATATATATATATGTGTGTGTGTGTGTGTTTACTAGTTGTGTTTTTACGGGGGTTGAGCTTTGCTCTTTCGGCCCGCCTCTCAACTGTCAATCAACTGTTTACTAACTATTTTTTTTTTTTCTCCACACCACACACACACACCCCAGGAAGCAGCCCGTGACAGCTAACTAACTCCCAGGTACCTATTTACTACTAGGTAACAGGGGCACTTAGGGTGAAAGAAACTTTGCCCATTTGTTTCTGCCTCGTGCGGGAATCGAACCCGCGCCACAGAATTACGAGTCCTGCGCGCTATCCACCAGGCTACGAGGCCCGTAGCCTCGTAGGCTCTGTGGCTCTGTGTGTGTGTGTGTATGTATGTATATGTATTTGTGTGTGTGTGAATTTTCTGACACGTGGATTTGGGTGGATTTTCTAACCAAAAAACATGGATTTTCACAACTATGAACATCACACCATAAGTAAATATCTCTTAGATTTAATTAAGTCTGCCTCCTGTAAAGCTCCTCCCCACCTAGTGTGAGGGAGCTTAACATAAGACCCACCTAGTGTGAGGGAGCTTAACATAAGGCCCACCTAGTGTGAGGGAGCTTAACATGAGGCCCACCTAGTGTGAGGGAGCTTAACATGAGGCCCACCTAGTATGAGGGAGCTTAACATAAGGCCCACCTAGTATGAGGGAGCTTAACATAAGGCCCACCTAGTGTGAGGGAGCTTAACATAAGACCCACCTAGTGTGAGGGAGCTTAACATAAGGCCCACCTAGTGTGAGGGAGCTTAACATAAGGCCCACCTAGTGTGAGGGAGCTTAACATAAGACCCACCTAGTGTGAGGGAGCTTAACATAAGGCCCACCTAGTGTGAGGGAGCTTAACATAAGACCCACCTAGTGTGAGGGAGCTTAACATAAGGCCCACCTAGTGTGAGGGAGCTTAACATAAGGCCCACCTAGTGTGAGGGAGCTTAACATGAAGCCCACCTAGTGTGTGGGAGCTTAACATGAGGCCCACCTAGTGTGAGGGGTAAAAATATGTGTAAAGTAGCAATAAAGTAGCAAGTGACAGGATGAACAACCCAGCTGGTTTTCTTCCTATTGGGGAGTGTTATACATGCTCCTATGGCGGTGTGTCCACTCACAGGATGAGTGACACTGCCCAATACTGTCACTATGGTGGTGTGTCCACTCACAGGATGAGTGGCGCTGCCCAATACTGTCACTATGGCGGTGTGTCCACTCACAGGATGAGTGACGCTGCCCAATACTGTCACTATGGCGGTGTGTCCACTCACAGGATGAGTGGCGCTGCCCAATACTGTCACTATGGCGGTGTGTTCACTCACAGGATGAGTGGCGCTGCCCAATACTGTCACTATGGCGGTGTGTTCACTCACAGGATGAGTGGCGCTGCCCAATACTGTCACTATGGCGGTGTGTTCACTCACAGGATGAGTGGCGCTGCCCAATACTGTCACTATGGCAGTGTGTTCACTCACAGGATGAGTGGCGCTGCCCAATACTGTCACTATGGCGGTGTGTCCACTCACAGGATGAGTGACACTGCCCAATACTGTCACTATGGTGGTGTGTCCACTCACAGGATGAGTGGCGCTGCCCAATACTGTCGCTATAGCGGTGTGTCCACTCACAGGATGAGTGCCGCTGCCCAATACTGTCACTATGGCGGTGTGTCCACTCACAGGATGAGTGGCGCTGCCCAATACTGTCACTATGGCGGTGTGTTCACTCACAGGATGAGTGGCGCTGCCCAATACTGTCACTATGGCGGTGTGTTCACTCACAGGATGAGTGGCGCTGCCCAATACTGTCACTATGGCGGTGTGTTCACTCACAGGATGAGTGGCGCTGCCCAATACTGTCACTATGGCGGTGTGTTCACTCACAGGATGAGTGGCGCTGCCCAATACTGTCACTATGGCGGTGTGTTCACTCACAGGATGAGTGACGCTGCCCAATACTGTCACTATGGCGGTGTGTCCACTCACAAGATGAGTGGCGCTGCCCAATACTGTCACTATGGCGGTGTGTCCACTCACAGGATGAGTGGCGCTGCCCAATACTGTCACTATGGCGGTGTGTTCACTCACAGGATGAGTGGCGCTGCCCAATACTGTCACTATGGCAGTGTGTCCACTCACAGGATGAGTGACGCTGCCCAATACTGTCACTATGGCGGTGTGTTCACTCACAGGATGAGTGGCGCTGCCCAATACTGTCACTATGGCGGTGTGTCCACTCACAAGATGAGTGGCGCTGCCCAATACTGTCACTATAGCGGTGTGTCCACTCACAGGATGAGTGGCGCTGCCCAATACTGTCACTATGGCGGTGTGTCCACTCACAGGATGAGTGGCGCTGCCCAATACTGTCACTATGGCGGTGTGTCCACTCACAGGATGAGTGGCGCTGCCCAATACTGTCACTATGGCGGTGTGTCCACTCACAAGATGAGTGGCGCTGCCCAATACTGTCACTATGGCGGTGTGTCCACTCAAAATGTAAGTGGCGCTGCCCAATAAACTCGCCCCTCTGGGAAAAAATTACAAAAAAAAAAAATTTTGTACCAATAACATTTCTGGGACTTAGGATAACGTTTTTGGGAGGCTGAACCCAGGAAGGTTAAGGAAGGTTAGGGAGAGAGGGAGGTGTGGGGGGTTGGGGGGTTGTGGTTTTGGCCACACGTGTTGGTGGTTGTGGGGGTCAGAGGTGGTGGTGGTTGGGCAACATGGGCCGGGCATATATTGGTGGTGTTGGGGAGTGGGAAAAAAAGATGTCTCTCCTTCCTTCTCTCTCACTAAATTACAGAAGAAAATGTATATATGCTGGTTAGCATTGTAAATGTGTGGCCACGTCTGTGGTAGAAAATAATAATAATAAAAAAAAAAAAAAAAACACCTGTTAGCCTTCCTCTTTTGCCTGACCCAAAAATTACAGGAAATAAGACATGCTTTAGTGTTGTGAACTTGATCTGTTTATATATAGAAACTTGGACTGTTAGAAAGTTATAGACTGACTTAGGTAGTAGCTGGCTTAGATGCTTAGATAAGAGTTGACTTTGATACTGACTTAGGTATGTAAGTCAGAATTATACAGTACTATATGGTGTATCCGGCAGTGGCCGGATATATCCGGTGCAGAGATCTTCCCGCTACACGTTCCCAAACGTTCCATACACACACACACCCCCTCCTTATCTCTCTCGTTACACATTCACCATCCCCCTCTTCCCCACATCGCCGTAATACGTAGTTACGCAAGCACTTACGAACCTGTACATCTTTTCTCAATCTTTGGCGGCTTTGTTTACAATTATTAAACAGTTAATGAGCTCCGAAGCGCCAGGAGGCTGTTTATAACAATAACAACAGTTGATTGGCAAGTTTTCATGCTTGTAAACTGTTTAATAAATGTAACCAAAGCCGTCAAAGATTGAGAAAAGATGTACAGGTTCGTAGGTGTTTGCATAACTGCTTCGTGAATCTGGTCCCTGGTTCAACCTTGACCACATTAGGACACATGCTCTGCGTCAAAGGTGAAGAGAGGTAGTGTTAAGGTGAAGAGAGATAACATCTTAATAGTTATTTGGGTGACTTTGATCAACTCGAGAGATTAAATCGTAGACGATCGAACGAACAATCTCTCAACTACCACCTACTGAACCGAAATAAGTTCGGGAAACTTAGTAGTGACCTACCAAATAAAACGTGACTGTATTACTGCCATATAAAAACAAAACGTTAGTAGAAGAGTCCACTACGGGCTCACCATAGCCCGTGCTGCTTGGAACTTTTTATTCCAGGTGGCGAATCTTAAACAACAACAACAACAGCTTTGGTATCAGAAATACCATCAAGCTCCAATAGGATAAATTCCCTATTAAATCAAATAGGCACTCAAAGACCAGATTGGGGACTTGACCACACACTCAGGCCTCGTAGCCTGGTGGATAGCGCGCAGGACTCGTAATTCTGTGGCGCGGGTTCGATTCCCGCACGAGGCAGAAACAAATGGGCTAAGTTTCTTTCACCCTGAATGCCCCTGTTACCTAGCAGTAAATAGGTTCCTGGGTGTTAGTCAGCTGTCACGGGCTGCTTCCTGGGGGTGGAGGCCTGGCCGCGGGGACACTAAAAGCCCCGAAATCATCTCAAGATGACCTCAAGATAGTTACCTGATGGGCGTGGGAAACAGCGAGGTACAGATGAAGGAGACTGGATGCTGATGAGAAATGGAAGAATGACAGAGAGAGAGAGAGATTGGAAGATCTTTATCATCAACTGCCTCATGTAATCTTTCCCATCAGAATGTTGTGTATGTAGGAAAGGAAAAAAATTGACTCATTCTACTGTGAGTAAAAGTGAGATTGTGAGTTGTGGTGATGTTAGTGGGCAAGAAAATTGGTTCTAAATCTCAGGTACAAATGATTGTGATGAAAATACGAGTTTAATCAATTATAAATATAAGTAAAATGTTGGAAAAAAATATTTAATACAAATAAAATCCGAAGTATAATTTTTAGTTTTTAAAAAGACGAAATGTATAATATTTTTTCTTAGTTCCATACAAGTCTGGTAAAATAACTAACTCGAATTTCTATATAAAAATGGAAACAAAACAAAGGGAGGTTAGGTTATCTTGAGATGATTTCGGGGCTTTAGTGTCCCCGCGGCCCGGTCCTCGACCAGGCCTCCACCCCCAGGAAGCAGCCCGTGACAGCTGACTAACTCCCAGGTACCTATTTACTGCTAGGTAACAGGGGCATTTAGGGTGAAAGAAACTTTGCCCATTTGTTTCTGCCTCGTGCGGAAATCGAACCCGCGCCACAGAATTACGAGTCCTGCGCGCTATCCACCAGGCTACGAGGCCCCTACACAGGGAAATATACACATAGAGACATATACACCCCCGCTTTACGGTGTGTATATATATATATATATACACTGCGAGTATACTTTAGTCCTAGACTATGTTAAGGACTAAAGTATACTTGAAGTTTTCTTAAGTGAAGCGAGACCGTTGCTTCACTTGAGAAAAGGGAAGCAACTTCACTTCTCTTGCTCTGCTCTTCTCTTCATGCAGAGAAGAGCAGCAAGAAAACTTACAACCACTTGGCCTGGAAAAGTCCAGCCTAAGTGGCTGGACTTGTGGGTAGTGAACACTCTTCTGTTTCGCCTTAACAATCCTCCTGTGGCTGATAGGCTCAAAACTGAGACAGCAAAAGAAACACGAATTTAATATAAATATATAAAATAAAAATCTTCAACCTAGGAAAATTTAAAGCACTGATTTATCATTCTGATTAATGATAAAATCTGAATTTGTCTTATATGAATCCCATCTCATATTGGCCTCTTTAGTCCCTGGTAGAAATGATGAGTTATGATATAAATGATGATGCCGAATTATATCCTAACGATGGAATTAAGTACCACCTTAGATTGCCCCTTAACAACCTAGAACCAGCAATTTACTAGCAATATAATTTGGCAGAATAATAATAATTACTAGCAGTAATAATCGAACTTATTAGGCCAGAAACGGAGTGACATTTACACTAATTGTTCCATCTGTCATCATGCATGAGGAGTCACGTGGCTGTTACTGTTAGCCTCAGGCATTTGGAGTTGGCTGAAGAAGATCTAATCAAATGTAAATTTTGTCAGCTGAACTATTTGCATAGCTGACGTCAGAGTGAATGTGAGTGAGACACCACAAATGTCCACGAAACATCTATGTATTTGATCAGAGATAACATGTTATTTAAAATCCTATCCAGGTATCGCAAGTTGTGCCTGTTCTAGATAACACACAGGCAGAATCTTGTGTGTGTGTGTGTTGCGCGCGTGTGTGTGTGTGTGTGTATGTGAGTGTGAGTGTGTGTGTGTGTGTGTGTGAGGCTGCTGGGGGGTTCTGGGGGTTGAAGGATCACCGCCATATCCTTCTTTTATATAGTGTGACTAATTAGATTATGCAGGGTGATGATTAGGGGTGTGTGGGCGGGTGGATCTCTCATGTGTCAGCCAGAGCACCCTCTCCCCCATGAGTGGGGGGGGGGAGACCCCCCATGTGTTGGCGACAACACAGGCTATTATTTGACAATTTGTTTACAGCAACTAATAACATATTCAGGATAGTTTTTAGTACTTTCTCTCTCTCTCTCTCTCTCTCTCTCTCTCTCTCTCTCTCTCTCTCTCTCTCTCTCTCTCTCTCTCTCTCTCTCTCTCTCTCTCTCTCTCTCTCTCTCTCTCCAAATACTCCGAGGTTTGTCCATCCAATAAAAAAAAATCACCGTTCTTTTTAATAGGATCCTAATTTCTCGAAATAAATTGTTTTCGTCTACTGAAAACGTCTTTGAAACATAGACTGTGAAACAGGTGTCTACAAGTTTCCCCCCTCTGGCTACCTTGAGGTGTTTCCGGGGCTTAGCGTCCCCGCGGCCCGGTCGTCGACCAGGGCTCCTGGTCGACGTACATTGATTGGCTGAGACCTATGTCTCCTTAGGTGTTAGTCAGGTGTGTGGAGCCGCCTCTCAAATTAAACAAGTACAGGCAATAAAAGGTTTTCCTCGTAGCATCTAAGATCCTTGACCCTTGACCCTTAGGTGGGTCAGAAACAACCTCAAAGAACTGGATTCTGAGTTTATTGTTTTTTCTTTTCTTTGGGCTGTTGGTTCCTATCGGTTTCTATAGAATAGAAACCAATATCCCTGGGCTATTGGTTTCTATTCTAGTGTGTGTGTGTGTGTGTGTGTGTGTGAGAGAGAGAGAGAGAGAGAGAGAGAGAGAGAGAGAGAGAGAGAGGGGGGGGGGGGGGGGGGGGGGGGGGGGGGGGGGGGGGGACATAATTAAGACACATTTAAGTTAGGTTAAGTTGCAAAATAAGTTTTGGCCCAAATTCAAAAGTTTGCCTGTTGAGCTTTTAACTTAAGTTAAAGCTTTCGAAAAGCTGAAATATCAACTGAGATTTAACGAAAATATTAACGAACTATCTAATTTTTAAATTAATAATTATTACCAGCATCGACTTTCTTCCCCTCCCATTTAAAATTCACATTTTGTTAACCACGAATCTCTCAGCACGTGTGGATATATGATATCAACAACCCCCGTGATATCTACCAAACAAGCCTACGATGTCAGCCGACGAGTCAAAAGCACGATAGCCGATCTCGCAACCCTGTTCTCTGGCATTAGCGAGTTGAATTATTCATAATGTTAATTTC
>NW_025571065.1:0-2500 GCF_020424385.1 Procambarus clarkii | reverse complement strand
TTAATGGTTTTGTTGATTTTAAAGAAATTAGTTTGATCCATTTATGCAACAGGTTTAATTAAGAAGAGATGAGTTATTTTGTTGATCAGGAATGAAATGTGTTGAATACACTAAGTGGGTTGATTCAACAGGTTGATTCATCACTAATAACAGGAGAGACAGTATAGAGGTGAGTAGAGTGGTGAGAGACATCCTGTGAGACAGGCATCCTGTGAGACAGGCATCCTGTGAGACAGGCATCCTGTGAGACAGGCATCCTGTGAGACAGACATCCTGTGAGACAGGCATCCTGTGAGACAGGCATCCTGTGGGACAGGCATCCTGTGAGACAGGCATCTTGTGAGACAGGCATCCTGTGAGACAGGCATCCTGTGAGACAGACTGAGCTCTAGCCTTTGTGTCTTAAGCAGAGGTAACGTCAAGTTAAGGGAAGGGAAGGAGAATAAAGGGTGAATGGATAAGGGGGAGATTAAATAGGTAATAGAGGGGTAAAGGGGTATGGTAAGAGAAGAGTTTCCTGTTTTTTTTCTGCTTCAGAAATGCAATGTTCTGAGTGAAGGATTGCCACACTTACCATTATAGGGGCTGGAGCTCCCATTATAGGTCCTGGAACTTCTATTATAGGTCCTGGAGCTCCCATTATAGGTCCTGGAACTTCCATTATAGGTGCTGGAACTTCCATTATAGGTGCTGGAGCTCCCATTATAGGTGCTGGAGCTCCCATTATAGCTGCTGGAGCTCCCATTATAGGGCCTGGAGCTCTCATTATAGGGCCTGGAGCTCTCATTATAGGTCCTGTAGCTTCCATTATAGGTGCTGGAGCTCCCATTATAGGTGCTGGAGCTCCGATTATAGGTCCTGGAGCTCCCATTATAGTTCCTGGAGCTCGTATTATAGGTCCTGGAGCTCCCATTATAGTTCCTGGAGCTCCTATTATAGGTCCTGGAGCTGCTCCCATTATAGGTGCTGGAGCTCCCATTATAGGTCCTGGAGCTCCCATTATAGGTCCTGGAGCTCCCATTATAATTCCTGGAGCTCCCATTATAGATCCTGGAGCTCCCATTATAGGTGCTGGAACTTCATCTGGAGCTCACAACGTCACTACAACATATATTGAACGCAAAGTGAACACAAAGGTATATCTTGAACGCAAAGTGTCTGAAATTGAAACTAAAGAGAGAGTTTAAGCTCTCATTTAGAGAGCTCAATTTCATTCGCTTGAGCCAAAGTGTGTAAGATTCTTACCAACATTTACATATTTATATTGAGGCTAAGAGAGGCATCTGGGTAGGTGATAGCAACCACAGATATCAAGAACTTTTTCTTGTAGATATCAAGGCTTTTTTTATCTCTCTCTCCTTGTTCGCTTTCCCTTAAAAATGTCAAATTCTTGAAGGGATCATACAAGATCCATTAGCTCTAATGGATAACGACTTCTCTGCCCTATTTGCGAATGTCAAATTGGCTACGTCACTCCGTAAAGGGCACAAGAGGGTATTAAGGTGGATTGAGACAAGTGTGGCCATGGCTAGCGCAAGGTGTTCGATCCTTCCCTTGTTAAGAGAATGGCGGTGATGGTAATTTGGTCGTTGAAATGGGGGGTTATGGAGGGGGGGGGGTTTGTTTGGGTTTAGAAATGGTGTCAATGCCACTCCCTGCAGGCTGTCAACGTCACTCCCAGGCAGGCTGTCAATACCCCTCCCAGGCAGGCTGTCAACACCATTCCCAGGCAGGCTGTCAATGCCACTCCCAGGCAGGCTGTCAGCGTCACTCCCAGACAGGTTGTCAACACCACTCCCAGGCAGGCTGTCAATGCCACTCCCAGGCAGGCTGTCAGCGTCACTCCCTGGCAGGCTGTCAACACCACTCCCACGCAGGCTGTCAACGTCACTACCTGGCAGGCTGTCAGCATCACTCCCAGGCAGACTGTCAACGTCACTACCTGGCAGGCTGTCAGCTTCACTCCCAGGCAGGCTGTTAACGTCACTCCCAGGCAGGCTGTCACTGCCACTCCCAGGCAGGCTGTCAACACCACTCCCAGGCAGGCTGTCAACACCACTCCCAGGTAGGCTGTCAACGTCACTCCCAGGCAGGCTGTCACTGCCACTCCCAGGCAGGCTGTCAACACCACTTCCAGGTAGGCTGTCACGTCACTACCTGGCAGGCTGTCAACGTCACTCCCTGGCAGGCTGTCACTGCCACTCCCAGGCAGGCTGTCAACGTCACTCCCTGGCAGGCTGTCACTGCCACTCCCAGGTAGGCTGTCAACGCCACTCCCAGGTAGGCTGTCAACGCCACTCCCAGGCAGGCTGTCAACGCTACTCCCAGGCAGGCTGTCAACGCTACTCCCAGGCAGGCTGTCAACGCCACTCCCAGGCAGGCTGTCAACACCACTCCCAGGCAGGCTGTCAACACCACTCCCAGGCAGGCTGTCAGCGTCACTCCCTGGCAGGCTGTCAACACCACTCCCACGCAGGCTGTCAACGTCACTACCTGGCAG